>CM042401.1:5660808-5908308 GCA_023634145.1 Thymallus thymallus | reverse complement strand
AAATGGCACCCCTATTCCCTACATAGTACAGTGAAATGCTTACTTACAAGCCCTTAACCAACAATGTTGTTATAAGAAAAATAAGTGATAAGAAAGTATTTACTAAAATAAACTGAAGTAAAATATAAATAAATAAAAAATGAAAATAAAAAAAGAATACAAGCAACAATAGAATAACAGTAACGAGGCTATATACAGGTCTTCTCATATCTCGCCAAGCATCTCTCCAGATATCTACATCATACATCACAGGGCTGCCTGCTTCTAAAATGCCACAACAGTCAGCACTTCAATGGGGAAATCTGTTTCACATCACATGATACTTGATAGATACCATGGCTGCGTCCCAATTGCCACCCTATTTATTCCCTACATAGTGCACTATTTTTGACCAGACCCAGTGGCTTCTTCCTTGCTGAGCGGCCTTTCAGGTTATGTCGATATAGGACTCGTTGTACTGTGGATATAGATACTTTTGTACCTGTTTCCTCCAGCATCTTCACAAGGTCCTTGGCTGTTGTTCTGGGATTGATTATTTTTCTTATCAATGTAGAACCAACAGTCATTTTTTATACTTTTATCATCATACTTTGACCTGATTTCCTTAAAATATCATAACTTTATTTTAACTGTTCATTATCTTTAATACACGTCTCTACACTACATAGATACAGTTGAAGTTGTAAGTTTACACACACTTAGGTTGAAGTATTATTTTTGGTAAGTCGGTTAGGACATCTACTTTGTGCATGACACAAGTAATTCTTCCAACAATTGTTCACAGACAGATTATTTCACTTATAATTCACTATATCACAATTCCAGTGGGTCAGAAGTTTACATATACTAAGTTGACTGTGCCTTTAAACAGCTTGGAAAATTCCAGAAAATGATGTCATGTCTTTAGAAGCTTCTGATAGGCTAATTGACATAAATTGAGTCAATTGGAGGTGTACCTGTGGATGTATTTCAAGGCCTACCTTCAAACGTAGTGCCTCTTTGCTCGACATCATAGAAAAATCAAAAGAAATCAGCCAAGACCTCAGAAAAAAAATGGTATACCTCCACAAGTCTGGTTCATCCTTGGGAGCAATTTCCAAACGCCTGAAGGTACCAACTTCATCTGTACAAACAACAGTACACCATGGGACCACGCAGCCGCCATACCGCTCAGGAAGGAGACGTGTTCCGTCTCCTTGAGATGAACGTACTTTGGTACGAAAAGTGCAAATCAATGCCAGAACAACAGCAAAGGACCTTGTGAAGATGCTGGAGGAAACAGATACAAAAGTATCTATATCCACAGTAAAACGAGTCCTATATCGACATAACCTGAAAGGCCGCTCAGCAAGGATGACCCGTTGCCACAGAAAGGCCAAAAAGATCATCAAGGACATCAACCACCCGAGCCACTGCCTGTTCACCCCGCTATCATCCAGAAGGCGAGGTCAGTACAGGTGCATCAAAGCTGGGACCTCATAGACACTGATTAGAAATCACAGGCCACTTTAAGGAATAGAACACTAGCCACTTTAATAATGTATCCGTATCTGCATCACTCATCTCTCATTGAACCAAATAAGGGGAAGGGATGTTCAAAACTCCGACGCAGTTGTCAAGTCAACACATCCGTCAATGCGGCTGTGAACTGCGCATCACAAGAGGCAAGCCAAACGGGAGATAAAAATAAAAATAGATATTTGATGCAATTTTAATGTTGTTTGAGTTGCTTTGCGTATCACCATATTTACTTTAGATGATTTTACTGCAACACTGCTCACTGCATCCAAGTTGCTTGACATACAGTAGATGTTTTGAAAAGTTGTCAGTCAAGGCGAGCTCATGAATATAAGCACCCGCCCACTCAGACTGTCTTTTCAAACTTCCTGGTAGTTAGCCATTAGAGAAAAAATACTTTTCAGAATGACTGTTCAGGAGCTTTAAAATATGAGTGATTAGATTTTTGTATAAGTGATATAATGGCTTATCTAGGGGAAATGTGAGGTATTGAGATGTGCTGATGGCAATATGTGAAATTACATTAGACTCTGCCAAATGTCTCTTTTTTTTCACACACGCACGCACGCTCGCATGCACACACACACACACGCACGCACGCACGCACGCACGCACGCACGCACACATATACACACACACACATACACACAGCAGCCTCACCTGGTATGTCCCAGATGCTTCCTAAGAGATACTGAATCCTCTCTCTTCCCAGCCTGGGGGTAACGAAACGGCAAGCTCTAGAAAACAACAAACAACAACATCAACAGCAAACAAAAGGACAAGCAGACAGTTTTTAACCCTGTAGCTCTGGACAACCGTTGGAGTCGACTAGTTTGTGTGTGTGTGTGTGTCCTCGTCTGACCTCTAATGGCTGAGAGCCAGGCAACGTGCCACGAGTAAATATTGTGTTGCTAACGTGCTAATGCTACATTGCTCATAGAAATGACAGATAATCACAACATTAATCCCTCTGCATAAGGCTACTCTAAGTGTATATACAAGATAACAGGGTATAAAAACAAAAACAGTGATTAAGAGCCACAGCTTGTTTCCTCTACACACGCACACACACACACACATGCACACACACACACACACACACACACACACACACACACACACACACACACACACACACCTTGTTTGCTCCTGGGGAATCTGATGTGGTGGTGCTAATATGCACCTCCTCTACTGGTAAGGGATCATCTTGTGAAGCCTGTGACAAAATAAACAAGAGGAAACGTCTGTAAGAGAGGGATTGGCTGATGTGTTCTGTTAATCCCAACATTCACATAGCAGGACAATGTATAGCATACGTAGGAATCATGACGCCTCTTAAACTGACCCAAAGGTGCCAGGGGGTGGCTCAAATCATGACACTCCTAACTCCCACTAAATCATAAGGCATGACTACCACAGATAAAGATAGACCCAGAAGCCCTTCGGATAATTCGAACTCTAGCCTGTTGCTGCTAACTTCTGAGAGTGAAGAGAGGCAGTGAGAGTGGGAAGTTGACAGGTCGTTCATTACTCACAGTGAGGCAGGTCACAAACCACTCCCTCCCCGATCTGGCTCTGGCTTGCCCCTGTGTTGCCCCCTTACACACACGCACTCGCACACTGATTGAAGTGGATTTAACAAGTGACATCAATAAGGGGTCTTAACTTTCACCTGAATTCACCTGGTTAGTCTATGTCAATGAAAGAGCAGGTGTCCTTAATGTTTTGTATACTCACAACAGTATTGTGTTCGAGACCACCTAAAGCGAGACCGGTTCAAGACCAAGACCGGAGGGGGGACCGAGTCAAGGTCGAGACCGTGAGGGGGACAAGGTGTCCGAGAGCGAGTCCAATTCAAGACCATGATTAAAACAAATTCAAATCACAACCATAATAAGAGTTCAAAAAATGTCCAGTACTTCTGTGTTCATATTTCAGAATAACCTATGGATTCTTTAGACATTCAAAATAGTGAAGAAATGCATGCTGAAGGAAAATGGAGCCACTCTACAAATTATTACTAACCCAATCACAGTGGGGAGCAATGGGCCTTCTACGCCTTAATAGAAGGGCTAAGGATTTATAAAATAATGATTATAATAATAATAATGATAATTCTATTATTATTTTCAATGATGTTCTGATTTAATCTATTCATTTTTGGGGGGGAAAGGAAAGAGAAAGAGAAAATATCCAATCAGGATTTTTCTTTGCTGGTCTCTGAGGAGATAAATCTAGCTAGCTAAGTCAGCCATTGGAAGCTAGATAAAGGCATATGCCATTCAACTGTATTAGGGCTAATTTTGGAGTGACAGTGGAATCAACCAATCACATTTTGACTTAATGGGTGCTACCGTTTTTAGAAAACTTACGGAAACTTCTCCCTTCTTGAATTAATAGACACTGCAGTAAATAAAACCAAATAAAACCATCTGTCTTGTCCAGGACCGGAGTCTACACAGACCGATGCGCTACAGTCAATCAGAGCTACACTAGGCCTTTATTAGAAAACATGCCATTTGCCTCACGGGCCTGCCATCATTCACTTTGAAATGGACTCTGTGTTAACCAGAAGTTGCAACAGCGCGACTTTAGATCATTAGAACGCATTCGCCAAAAGCCACAAAATACACCTGAATGGATTTCTGCAAATATGTAAAACTACGGGAGTCCTATTACATTTGGGAACTTTACAGTTCTATTGATAAAACAACCATGAAAAGGTTGTCTCTCTCTCCCTCAGTTGTGCACAACAACAGTTATCAACAACAACAAGATCAACAACTAATGCTAGCCAGAGCAAGATGAGCTCAAATCTAACGAAGGAACATTAGATAAACCCTCTCAAACTTTTTAAGCTAGTTGGCCGTCAAAATTGCACTGATAAACGATGGGGAATTGTAGCCTCCTTGTCCTTCTGCATCTTGCCTGCCAATGCATGCTTGTCCTAACCAAGCACCCAAGCTAACTGGCTAGCTAGCTACTTCCAGACACAAATGAGAGAACACCTCACTCGCCGTTGTAGAGCTGGTTAGACTGTTTGCATGTTATCTAGAGCATTCTTGACTAACTATTACTTTTTTTGGTCTATGTTTACTGACACCGGTCATATTCAGCAGGTGTTGCGCATTCGTATTTTCAATAGTTCTGCACTCTGGCATTCTCCGATGAGAGTGCTCTGAATTCGGAGTAGATAACCAGAGTTATGCTCTGTGTTTTTAGCTTGCTACATAAATAGATACGCTAGCCTATTAGCCACGTTATGACTGACTTGTCATCATTTCCCTTGCTAGTTTGATTGTATCGACATTCCCAGCTTTAGTTACATTAGTCCGTTTTTGTCTGTAATATTGAGTCATTGAAACTGAAACATTGCATCCCAAATGATGGGTGGCAGGTAGCCTAGAGGTTAGAGTGTTGGGCCAGTAACCGAAAGGTCGCTGGTTTGAACACCTGAGCCTAACAAGGTGAAAAACCTGTCTGTGTCCTTGAGCAAGACACTTAACCCTAATTTTCTCCTGGGGCGCTGTACTACCAAGAAATGTATTGGTGAATTATATTGAACTGAATCCATATATTCTGCCAACAATGCATTCGTGTACTCAGTGAACAAATAGCAATTCCTCATGTAAGATCAACGTCCTATCATCGTTGTCTCCTACTGCTTCTGACACCACCTGAATGAGATGACTCCACAGAGACAGAGACCGAGACAGCGAGAGCGAGAAAGAGAGGCAGAGAAAGAGAGTGGGGGGGGTTCCTCTCCATTTTAATGTTGTCACATTAATATGGACTCTGCCTCCTCCCTCCACTGAGCATCCCCCAATAACTATGATGAATGCAATGTCCACAGGAATAAACCACCCATTTCACATTCTCCCATGATGCATTAGGTGCCAATACCCCATGTATCTGCTGCTGCTATTTCAAGCCTGCTGATTGGCTGTGATGGCTTCTGCTGCCAGCCTAAAGCACAGGTGTAATAGCCTTATAAATGATGCCCGCCCTCTTATGTCTTACTTCAGATGCATTTATTAGGGACTATGGAGAGAGGCTGTGTATAGAGGGAAACAAACAATGGGCCTCCATGCCTATGCATTATCTAAACAGGATATAGAAGATTCACTCTATAGACTAAAGGTCTAGCTGGGATCAAATTCAAGGGGAAAATGCCATAGCTACTGAAATCCCACAGAGGCTGGTTAAAGTAAACTGGCCAATGTGTGTCAGCATCTTTTACATCTACTGAGCTGAACCCTCTTGCTTTGGGAGGGACAGAATTGAGGAGGGTTTTTTGTGAGCTGGGGCTGAGGGAATATTTGATTTGTGAGGACAGACAGACACACTCTCCATGTCACAGATCTGTTTAGTGCAGAGGATCACTGTCCATTACGAGTAAATCTAGTTACGTGTCGGGGCTGAGGGTGTGTGTGAGTGTGAGACGCTGAACGGCCCGGTCAGTCCAAGGGGACGCGACTGATAAATGAGGAGATAGAAACCTGCCATGAAATGAGTGCTCACCCACATCACACGCCACCGCCCGCAAGAGAGAAAATATCACTTGCATACAGGGAAACCGAGTTCAATGGAAGAAAATAGGGTATTTGAAACGAGGGAGCGAGAGAGCGTGAGCGAGAAAGAAAGAGAGAGAGAGAGAGAGAGAGAGAGAACATGAAATAATAACACAGGACTTATCGAACAGTAACTAAAACGTTCATCTTCACTAATCATTAGTGTGATGTACTGACAAATAACATTGGTGTTGATTTTAGTGTAAAAAGTCCTAATCAATGTTGTGTTTTGGCCTAGTGTAATGGAACTGGTAGTAGGCTACATGGTAGGCCTATATCAAGGATAATAAATATTTAGGCATACTCCATGTAGGCTGGCCTACCATAAACTGTCAACTAGGCCTACTCAGTAGCCTAAATTATTATTATTCAATTAGACAAAATCTCCAGACACATACAAGGCGGAGGGGAACAATCACCTCTTCAACAGGTTGTCCCAGTGATTCCAGTATGAGTCTCTTGGTTTCCAGGTAGAGCGGTTGTCCAACCTCCTCATACTGTCTCCAGGGGGCTGCTCTATAGCCCTGCCGGCTCAGCTGCCGCTGTCGCCGGTGATAGTTATCCCAGAACACCTGCTCCCTGGTCGGCTGACAGGCGGACCACACCGTGCTGCTCCGGGCCTGCAACTTTTCTCCCGACGGTTTAGGAATTGGAAGCGGCTTGATTATTACGAAGTGACGCGGGTCTAATGCTGCATTTCGATGAGTCGTCATTGTAATAACACCAGACAAAACATGCAAGCTGTAGAACAAAACATTTTGTAGGCGTATTTATACAAATCTATCATAGCCTTCAATGTTTATTTTATTGAAGTTGCCACGATTCTTTTTTTAAAGAAAAATAAAAAAACGCAGATAGGCCAGCTAGACTTTGGCACCGGTGTCTAAATTGAACCACACGCATTTTGTTGTAGGACCCTGTCTCCCATGGTGACAGAGAAACTCAGCCTACACTGAAAGTGCATTGTGGTAGTTTTTTCATTATTCATGTCTTAACCCTCTATGGCATGACTTTTTATTTGTATTGTTTTACTGAAACACCAAGGTTTTCTATAGTACATCTGGTAAGTGGAATAAGGGAAACAAGCAATATATGCATTAGAAAAGGGGTTCCAACCAATCACAATTAGAAGCTTTAAAGTCAAAACATCAAACAATCTAATAAACAAACTACTACTAATTACAACTAACACCTCATGTATAAATGTTTCTCATATAAACATATAAACCAACATCCAAATGTCTGTGTGTGAGAGAGTGTTCGTGTGTGTGGCGGGGGAGGGGTTAGCCTGTGTGTGCGGGTGTATGAGCGAGTGTGTGTGTGTGTGTGTGTGTGCGTTTCAGTGTGTTTGCGTGGGTTATTGTTTGAATCAGTGTTTCTCTTTTTGACAAAGCACACTCTGATGTCCTATTCTGTGTGGAACCTCAGGAAGCAGTTGCTGGTGGATGTGAAACGGAGGTAGACATCACATTTCCAGCACTTGGCTTTTGGTGTACCTTTGCCCCCTGGTCCTTTGCATCTCCCCTTCTTTTCAGCCGTAATCATCCAGTGGGCTGTGGCATCCCGGCGCACATCAGAGGCTGGAATTGGAGCAGCGGGTCCTTTTCTCCCCTTCTCCTCAAACTCACCAGCAATTGTGGAACTGGGACAACCTTTCTTGTGCTCCACTTTTGCATAGGCCTTCAGCCTAACATTGACATGTACATGTACACCACAATACCCAGGAACTGCTCCAATTCCTTTGTAGTGAGGTTTGTAGTGGGGCTTGTTTGCGTTACATTGTATCGCATATAGAGTTGACTGCCTTACAATAACTTCCAGAATGTCTTCAGAGAAAAACAGCTTGAAGTACTGGAGGGGGGACATGATATCGTCAGATCTTGAAAGCAGGCCCTGCCATTCTGGGTAAGCATTAAAGTATGCATTGTGGTAGGTGTGGAACATCAACCTCTGCTACATCTTGATCTTCATTCTCAGACTCATTGTCAACAGACAGGCATTCTCCTTTAAAAAAGAAAGCAGGAAGCACAAGTTTGAATGTGTCATATACCCTTCTTCATCCACTGACACGCAAGCAAACACACACAAACACACACACACACACACACACACACACACACACACACACACACACACACACACACACACACACACACACACACACAAACACACGTTACTTTGCTGACTGACTCCTAACTGACATCTGACCTCCTAACTGTCTCTCAAACCTGATTCGGGGATCCACTCTTCCTGACTCTCTTCAAGCTCGCTGTCCTCATTGTCACTCTCCTCAAGCTCACTGTCCTCACTGTCAGAGGGAATGACCCTAACTGCTCGATCATGTTCCTTCCGCCCATAAAATGTTATTGTGTCCATTTCCTGTAAGAATCAGTAGATACTAAAGTAAAAACATTGACTATGGTCATAATTATGCATCTCCACACTTTAGCATGATATTGACTATGGTCATAATTATGCATCTCCACACTTTAGGATGATATTGACTATGGTCATAATTATGCATCTCCACATTTAGCATGATATTGACTATGGTCATAATTATGCATCTCCACATTTAGCATGATATTGACTACAGTCATAATTATGCATCTCCACATTTAGCATGATATTGACTGTGGTCATAATTATGCATCGCCACACTTTAACATGATATTGACTATGGTCATAATTATGCATCGCCACACTTTAACATGATATTGCCCGAACAAAAGTAGTCTAACTGCACAATGTTGCCCTGAGGCAAAGAAACCAAAAAACACAGTTTTAGTATAAAAAGAAAAACAAAATAAGTCTTTAAACAATCAAACATACTTCTTTAGATACTCATACACATGCATATATATTCTTTTTATAAAGTTATTTCAATTTAAACATGCTGCTTTGCTTCCTGAAAGGACTGCTCCACCCTCAGGCAAAAGGCCACACCCACTTCAGCCCCTCATTTCATTAGACACAGACATGTCAGGTGATATTATCTATATTTTGTTTTATAAAAAAAATTTAAGGGGCAATGTGAGGTCCAAAAAGGTAGTTTGTTGCCTGAGGGCAACACCATGTCATAGAGGGTTAAAATGAATTTTTGAGGATGTTACTGTTAGTACAATAACACATGCCCATGCCTAGTAGGCCTATCACCACTGTAAATCTCTAACTTATCCTTTTGATGACATTATCCATATCACTACTTTCCTCCATGCATTCACAATCCTGTCTAGAATTTAAATTAGTTGTCTAGAAGAAGGCAATGGAGAATTGTAAACAACAGCAATCATGGGGGCAATAAAAAACATTTTAAAAAAACATAACAACATCTTGCCTGATCCTTCAAGTAAAACTGATGTTGGGACATCTCGCAGAATGAAAGAGACATCTGTTGAATCAGGTTTGTGCTCCAATGGACAGTGCGTCAGTATGTCAAGGCATAGCATCTCACAGATAAAACAATTACAACTCTGTCATAGCTGATAAAAGATGGGAATGCTAATATCCCCACTGAAAACTGCCAAAACGAATGAAATGGAGCTTTTCAGACTGCACACACACCAAGTCAACACAAGCACACACACGCACATACACACACACGCATACACTGCACCCAAACATTTTCGATGACACAGAACATTTCCATCTCAAAAGACCTCGGGAGGCATTTCATGCTCCAAAACAAACTGAAACTGCTAGGTAACATCTCTTTGACCTGTGACTCAACTCTGAGGACACACACTGATGTCCTGTTGGAAACACACACCCTTCCCCCTACCTTGAAGTAATCACTGATTTAACACAAACGGATAGGTTTAAGTAATGATTCTATCACATAGCTTTCACTTAGCCAATCATATCAGATAAGGGATTTCCTCAGGGATGGGAAGAAGGAAGTATTCGAAAAGGGCTTGACTTACATGCCTTTTATCACATAGCTGAGACCCTATAGAGAGAATAAAGATCACTGGGACGTGAGAAGATTGGCCAGGTCTGTCACAGCCGGGGCTAGGGCCTGGACAACACCTCCTCCAGCTCACACACACACACACACACACACACACACACACACACACACACACACACACACACACACACACACACACACACACACACACACACACACACACACACACACACACACACACACACACACACACACAGGGACGTGAGATGATGGGCCGGGGCCATCACATGGGCTGTCCTTCACCTTGTCCAGAGTCTGGAGTCATCCAGCAGCTATTTGCCATTTCCCCATCACAGATATAAATACATCTAATTAGTTATGTTTCTGTCTGCATCCCAAATGGCACCCTAGTCACTATATAGTGTACTACTTTTGACCAGAGATCTTCTGACTAGCGCCCTAAAGTAGTGTACCATAAAGGGAATAGGGTACCAGAGTGTATGCCCCCTTCTCCCTGGCCCTGTGTACAGATGTAACAGCTCTGTCTCCAAGGTGCACCCGTCACCTCACCCTCACATTCCCCTCTCATAGGATAACCATTAGTGCTTAATAAGTGCTAAAACAGACAGTGAGGGTATATAAAGAACCCCGGAGACGTTTCGGTCTTCGCGGCACAGTGCTTCTTCTCTTCTGCAACCCCTCCTCTCCTTTGTAATGAGTATTCATCCTCCTGTGACTCTCCCTCATTAAAGACGACTTCTGCATTTCATATTTGCTCCTCTGATCTTTTTCTGAATCATGACCGAGCAGACCAAAGCGTACACAGCGGCCCCATCGGCACCAGGGGCACCATCACGTCCCCACTACTCCCGGGACTCATTCTGGTCCCCCCTCCGGAGCTGGCGGCAGTACCCAAGCCCCAGTCGCTTCCTCCCCAACCAGGACTTTGGCCTGCCACCGTTCCTGGAGGCCGGAGACCTCCGTGACTTTAGCTGGATAGATAATATCCATAGACGCCTGGCGGCCAGCTCCTGGCCTGGGTACATGCCCTCTCTCCCCCTCTTGGTGCCCTCCTTCCTGGTCCCGGCCTCCTCCATGCACCAGCCGGGCACCAGGCTGAGCAGGGCAGAGTCTGCAGGGTTGCAGGGGCTGTCGGAGGTCCGGGTGGAGGGGTACAAGTGGAGGATCACCCTGGACGTCAGTCACTTCTCCCCTGTAGAGATCACTCTCAGGACCCGGAAAGGCTTCCTGGAAATCGGAGGTAGGCCTACACATAGTGAAGCTATTGAAATGTATACTGAAATGCTACTGTTTAGTTATAGAATAGATACATACAGTGTAATGAAACTGATATGATCAACTTATTTTACAGCACAGATAAAGTGTATTATAAAGTGAAGGGCTGCTGTGTTGAACTAAACACTGCTGTTATGTTATACAACAATAGTGTGTGTTGAGACTTATTTGCTTCAGTGTTGTAAAGGTTCTCTCTATACAATAAAACCATAAACACTCTGGTGTTTAGACTTGATGCCCACAGGACAGAGTTTGAGTGAGTTAGTGGAATACAACAGCTCAGGGAAATTAAGAGAGTTGGGCTGTCGTGGCATATATAGCAATCAATTTCTCCCAAATGACACCCTACTCCCTATATAGTGCACTACCCAATGGGCCTTGGTCAAAAGTAGTGCAATACAAAGGGAGTAGGGTGTCATTTGGGACACATCCCCACTGTGGGTATTCATATTGCTAATATAATTGATATTTCATCCTTAGGGAAACACGGAGAGAGACCAGACAAGCATGGCTTTATTGCTAGATGCTTTACCAGGAGATACATGTACGTTTCGACAAGCAAGCTTATTGATATTCAACACATCGTATTTAAGCTTCACCAGTTTATATGATATATTAGAATGTAGCAAGAAGATACACATCATTTTTAGAATACTAAGTTAACACTCCTGTTTACACCAACATAAAGCAATACTAATGTTTATGGCATTATACATGAATGTTATGATTACTGTACTTATAAATATTATGTATTGTAATATTGTATTCATTGTATGTGTATGATAATATGATTGTGTGATGTCCCAGGCTCCCAATAGGTATTGATCATAACATCATCCGCTCCTCTCTGTCTGGTGATGGCATACTGTCTGTGGAAGCTTCACTTCCTGATCCCACCATCCCTACTGGTGTCATCATTCCTATTCAGGTCAGTTGAACAACTAACTAGAGGTGAAACATGAAATTCAACTGTATATAGTACCCATTGTCTGTTTTGGTCAATTCCTTGCCTTCGACACTTAAAAGAAAGTGCAGTATGGAATAGTAAGTCAGAAGCATAGGGGGTATATCCTAGTTTAGAGTAATAACAGAACGGTAACTCTGTGTCTGTCCATGTCGTTTTTATTGTTATCTGTCATGTACATTAGAACACAAATAAACATGTGACACTTAATCATAACCTGTATTTTCATTGTATGTTCTATGTAGGTGGAGGAGGAGACCATAAGAGAAGAGGGAGAGAAGGGGGGTGCCAAGCCAGAGAGGACTACAGAGCCAGACACAGAGACCCGGGACCCATCTGCCCCTTCTGCGGCCCCTGTGTCCCTGGAGGCCCCTGACTTCACCCCCACAGAGCCTGGCACACTACCCCCAACAGAGGCACTCGAGTGCGGGGATGAGTTCGCACAGGAAGTCCCTGGAGAAGAGGCTCACCCAGAGGCTCAACCAGACAGCTCTGCGCCAGGGCCCGAAACTCATGAGGAGGTGATAGGAGAAGCAGATGAGCGGACCCCCACTGAGCCAGCTGGGGAGATGGTGAGAGATCCCTCTGGGTCTGCAGATGATGACGCTAGAGAAGAGGAAGGTCTTCCAGCTTCCACAGAGCCCTTTGAGCACCTCGAGACTCCTGACAGTCCCGACACCCCAGACACAGTCACGTCTGACCAGGGGGAATACACAGACCAGGCCCATGACCACCGTGGAGAACTCCAGCACCCGGAGGGCACAGGGGAGACGACAGAAGAGCTCCCCCAGCCTGAGGATCCTGAGCCAGGCATGAGTCCACCAGAGGAGGGGGCCCACCACTCCCAGGAGCTGGAAACCCCAGAGAACCCTGATATGGAGCAACAGGAGTACACCAAGTAAAAAGAAAAAGAGACATCATTTCATCATCCCATCATCTCTATGAATCAAATTATCCTTCCCATCGTGCCTACATTCTGCAGACCTCCTCTTCATGACTAGACTGGTTCCAGATCTGTTGTTCTGCCCACTGCCGACAATGACCATAGGGAGTTTGCAAGACAGCACAAACAGATCTGGGACCAGGCTACTTCATCATCATCAGCTAGCAGCAAAAGCTTGCATAACTAAATCTACCTTGACTCTGTATGTAAGTGAAGACTCACATACATACTCACACTGTAACCATGCAAGGTTTGGAGCTACAATAAACCAATGGCAAATGAAAAAGGCTAAAGCTATGTCCAATTGTAGTGTCACATTCATTTACATTATGGTTTAGTCATGTTGCATACAATCAATGCTTTGGTATTCCTTGTGTGATCATATTGACACACTGACCTTAAAATAACCTTTTCTAGATGGTTGACTATCACATCCACACAGTAATTGTTTACCTACCATGAGTACATATGAACATGGATTCTTTATCATGGTGTTTCATGGTTTAGACACGTTTCATGATGCATATTATCATAAAGTGTCCATTAAAGGCGCTGCATGGTTAATCCGATGTCTTCACTGGCCGTGCAGCAGTTACGGTGATACGGCCCCTGTAGAAGTCAGGGCATTCATGCTTCTTGCGCCACCTACCATCAACCAATCATGCCAATGCGAAGCTAACTTTGGAGGGCGCGTGGCGATGTGGTACGGAGCTAGATTTGGCCTCTGCAAACATATTTGAATAAATCTCAACAATAACTAGTAGCCCATTGTCAATACATTCTCAAGTAGTGCACTATAAAAGCGAATAGGGTACCAATTGAGTTCAAATGTTTATACTGTGACTTCAAAACTCCTTAATAACACAACACAATTTTGTATGACACAGCAGGTCACATAATCCTCCAATTCTTCCCCCTGTAGTCAAATAATGGCAAATCTAGCAATGCCCCCTTGTTGCGCTCACTATAAAGGGCAAGTGTCAGTGCCAAGCTCCCCTGTATTAATCAATCCTTGGTCTGCGTTCCAAATGGCACCCAACTTCCTTTAAAGTGCACTAGTTTTTACCAGAGCCCTATGGAAAGGGAAAGGGAAAGGGGGGATACTGGACCATAAGTAGTGCACTATAAAAGGGGATAGGGTACCATTTGAGATGCAGACCCACACTAAGCTGTTACCCAATTACTATTGTTGGGCACTGTTGGGCAAACATCTTGGATTCCGGCCCACACTGTACATGGCAGACAGAACAAAACACACAGATGTGAACACACACTGGGATTGATGGGAGGTTTTATTGCATAAACAAATACAAAGACATCAGGGAATGGAGGAGAAAGAGGGATGGAGGAGATGAGGGAGGGCAGAGGAAGGAGAGGGGGAGGGAGTGGAGAAGTCTAGCAAAAACAAATTCCCTTTGCACCAAGAACGAACACCGGGTCATCATTACATGTACAAATAGAAAAATGCAAAGAACATCAGTTTGTAAGACCTCTAGGTAATCAAGGCACTCGAATAGATGTGTCTATGGGTTGGCACGTACTGTTAAGTGCAATGTATTTACAGACAGTAGGCCTACATTAGGGTAGAATACAGTTTCAACACACATGCTTAGTAGGTTACACACTATAATGATGGCAATAGACCTTTTAATAAGTCTTCCCACTCAGAAATGAAGCCATATGGGGCTGACTTTATTTGATTATCCATTTGAATGTGCTTCTCTCATTACACATTTAGCACAATATGGTCAAAAAATCTTACATTCCATATAAAAGACACTGCATTATCATGTACTGCATTATCATTTACTGTAGCTGAAGCATTCATTATCATGTACTGCATTATCATGTACTGTATATGAAGCATTCATTATCATGTACTGCATTATCATTTACTGTAGATGAAGCATTCATTATCGTGTACTGCATTATCATGTACTGTAGATGAAGCATTCATTATCATGTACTGCATTATCATGTACTGTATATGAAGCATTCATTATCATGTACTGCATTTTCATGTATTGTATATGAAGTGTTCATTTCACGTACTGCATTATCATGTACTGTATATGAAGCGTTCATTATCACGTACTGCATTATCATGTACTGTATATGAAGCATTCTGTCGAATGGCGTTTTCATCACAAATAGGATACGGATAGAAAACCAAGACATCACAGGATGATCCAGACAGAATGGGCCCCCAGCCTGCTTCTAGCCTGCTCAGTTTGGATCTAGAGTCAGTTCAATATTGCATCTGGGACTGGATGCATACTGTACTGTATATAGCAACTCTACTGTGGGACATTGGGATTGATTTAGTTTGTGACTTTTAATTAAATTGGTGAGAGATGTAAGCAGCCTCGCTGCCAAGAGATAAACAAACACCGTGTTATTACTATATCTTTCAGGGGAGTGATTGAGGGATTACTTAACACTCAAAATGAAAATCAGAGAGCTTCTTTGGCATACTATTCCCTATACAGTGCACTACTTAATAGGGAATAGGGTGCCATTTCGGAACCATCCCAACAACATGATGCGGAGGGTTTCAATGACTTTGAACCTATGTTAGCCCTTTCTCTACTCTGCTGGATGCTCTATTATGTCCCGAGGGGGGCCGGGGTGAGCCTGTGTCTCCCCAGGGGATAGAGCTCGGTAATGGGCTTCGTCCTAGACCATGGTGGCCTCCTGGCTCTGGCTGGCCGTCTCTCCCTGGTGACCTTCGTTACTGAAGAGGTAGTAGGGAGGGCTCTGCCGTGCCTCGATGATCAACACCCCCTCTGGCGACAAGGAGGCAAAGACCGTCAGAGGGTCCACGTCAGTTGGAATCCTGAGAGGGAGAGAAAGAAGAGAGAGAGAGAACATTTAAGATACTTGTACATACAACTTTAAGCTTGAGGGTCTTGAAAAAATTGTTATCTACAAAGACAGAGAGAACAGGTATGAAAGGAAAGGTAAAACATTGTGTACACCACCGTGCTTGGAGGTTTTAAAAACTGCTAACTAATGGATTTGATTGACATCTTGTCGATACCTATAACAGCCTCCAGTTATAAACACAATCCGGAATTAGAAACCTTGGTTCCAGATGAAATTATTGTTGAAAGCAATTTTTCTTCCCTCTTTGGCCATCGCTCATTTTTCAGGTTTTTCATTAAAATATTTTTGCTGCCATCATCATCGCAGCGCCGTAAGGGAGAAAAAAAGAAGAAGGAGAAAAAAGAGACATGCTCGCTCCAGGTGCAGAATTGAGTCCAATTATTAAAAATGGCTGTCTGATGCAAAGTTTATTATCACTTGAAATTTCCATTTGCATACGTATCTAATCAGCTCATCTCAACAGCCAGACAGACAGGTAACAGCCAATTTCCCTCTTCTTTTCCCCCTTGGTTTTTGAACTGCAAATGTGATATGTTTATGACTAAATTAGCTTAAATGGCTTCCTCACAAATGTGCTTTGAGAGAGAGGGAAAGAGGGAGAGAGAAAGAGACAGGGACAGAGTGGCAGAGAGAGAAAAAGAGTTTAGAAAGAGAGTGAGATATCATTACCGTCTGTCAAAATGTTTGCGGATTCTGGAGGTTTTGATTTTATTTTATTAGGATCCCCATTAGCAAACGCCAATGGCGACAGCTAGTCTCATTGGGGTCCGACATTAAATACATTACACACAAAATGCTAAATTGTACATACATTTAAAAGCATTAACATGTAGTGTGCAGTTACACATGTCAGTACATACAGTGGGGAGAACAAGTATTTGATACACTGCCGATTTTGCAGGTTTTCCTACTTACAAAGCATGTAGAAGTCTGTAATTTTTATCATAGGTACTCTTCAACTGTGAGAGACGGAATCTAAAACAAAAATCCAGAAAATCACATTGTATGATTTTTAAATAATTAATTTGCATTTTATTGCATGACATAAGTATTTGATCACCTACCAACCAGTAAGAATTCCGGCTCTCACAGACCTGTTAGTTTTTCTTTAAGAAGCCCTCCTGTTCTCCACTCATTACCTGTATTAACTGCACCTGTTTGAACTCGTTACCTGTATAAAAGACACCTGTCCACACACTCAATCAAACAGACTCCAACCTCTCCACAATGGCCAAGACCAGAGAGCTGTGTAAGGACATCAGGGATAAAATTGTAGACCTGCACAAGGCTGGGATGGGCAACAGGACAACAGGCAAGCAGCTTGGTGAGAAGGCAACAACTGTTGGCGCAATTATTAGAAAATGGAAGAAGTTCAATATGACGGTCAATCTCCCTCGGTCTGGGGCACCATGCAAGATCTCACCTCGTGGGGCATCAATGATCATGAGGAAGGTGAGGGATCAGACCAGAACTACACAGCAGGACATGGTCAATGACCTGAAGAGAGCTGGGACCACAGTCTCAAAGAAAACCATTAGTAACACACTACGCCGTCATGGATTAAAATCCTGCAGCGCACGCAAGGTCCCCCTGCTCAAGCCAGCGCATGTCCAGGCCCGTCTGAAGTTTGCCAATGACCATCTGGATGATCCAGAGGAGGAATGGGAGAAGGTCATGTGGTCTGATGAGACAAAAATAGAGCTTTTTGGTCTAAACTCCACTCGCCGTGTTTGGAGGAAGAAGAAGGATGAGTACAACCCTAAGAACACCATCCCAACCGTGAAGCATGGAGGTGGAAACATCATTCTTTGGGGATGCTTTTCTGCAAAGGGGACAGGACGACTGCACCGTATTGAGGGGATGTCACGACTTCGGCTGAAGTGGCTCCCTTCCCTCGGGCGGGCTGCCGAAATAGGTCGACGTCGCCCGAGTACTAGCACCACCGACCCACCACTCAGTGTTTGTCTGCGCTGTTTCGTTTCAGCACCTGTTCCCCATTTGTTCACTAATTGTGGGTGCGTCTTATTCCCTCTGCACACCCCGGGTCCCTGTCGGTGATTATTGTACTTTGAGTGTGTATGGGAGCTAACGTGTTTTCGTAGCTCCCCCTTATGTTCAAAACGGAGAGTTTGGTTTCCGTCATTAAATATTCATTCTCGTTACTCTCCTGCCTCCCTGCGCCTGCTTCCACTACGCCTTCCTTGCGACAATCGCTCACAGGGGAGGATGGATGGGGCCATGTATCGCGAGATCTTGGCCAACATCCTCCTTCCCTCAGTAAGAGCATTGAAGATGGGTCGTGGCTGGGTCTTCCAGCATGACAACGACCCGAAACACACAGCCAGGGCAACTAAGGAGTGGCTCCGTAAGAAGCATCTCAAGGTCCTGGAGTGGCCTAGCCAGTCTCCAGACCTGATCCCAATAGAAAATCTTTGGAGGGAGCTGAAAGTCCATATTGCCCAGCGACAGCCCCGAAACCTGAAGGATCTGGAGAAGGTCTGTATGGAGGAGTGGGCCAAAATCCCTGCTGCAGTGTGTGCAAACCTGGTCAAGAACTACAGGAAACGTATGATCTCTGTAATTGCAAACAAAGATTTCTGTACCAAATATTAAGTTCTGCTTTTCTGATGTATCAAATACTTATGTCATGCAATAAAATGCAAATTAATTACTTAAAAATCATACAATGTGATTTTCTGGATTTTTGTTTTAGATTCCATCTCTCACTGTTGAAGAGTACATATGATAAAAATTACAGACTTCTACATGCTTTGTAAGTAGGAAAACCTGCAAAATTGGCAGTGTATCAAATACTTGTTCTCCCCACTGTACATGAGATGGAAGGCAGTTCCATGCAATCATCGCTCTGTATAATACTGTTTCCTTGAATTGTTTATGGTCCTGGGGACTGTGAATAGACCCCTGGTGGCATGTCTGGTGGGGTAAGTGTGTGTGTCAGTGCTGTGTACAAGTTGACTATGCAAACAATTGGGAATTTCCAACACATTAATGTTTCTTATAAAAATAATAAGTGATGCAGTCAGTCTTTCCTCAACTCTTAGCCAAGAGTGAGTGGCATGCATATTATTGATATTAGCCCTCTGATTACAATGAAGAGCAAGACGTGCCTCTCTGTTCTGGGCCAGCTGCAGCTTAACTAGGTCTTTCTTTGCAGGACTTGACCACACGACTGGACAATAATCAAGATAAGACACAACTAGAGCCTGCAGGACTTGACCACACGACTGGACAATAATCAAGATAAGATACAACTAGAGCCTGCAGGACTTGCTTTTTTAAGTGTGGTGTCAAAAAAAGCAGACCATCTCTTTACTACGGACAGATCTCTCTCCATCTTTACAAACATTGAATCAATATGTTTTGACAATGACAGTTTACAATCTAAGATAACACCAAGTAATTGAGTCTCATCAACTTGCTCAACAGCCACACCATTCCAGATTCCAGATTCAGATTCAGCTGAATTTAGGGAATGATTTGTACCAAATACAACACTATTAGTATTAGAGACAGTTTATTACTGGCCACCCATTCTAAAACCCACTGCAACTCTTTGTTTAGGGTTGCAGTGATTTCACTAGCTGTGGTTGCTGACGCGTAGAGGGTTGAATCATCAGTATACATGGACACACAGGCTTTGTTTAATGCCAGTGGCAGGTCATTGGTAAAAATAGAAAAGAGTAGAGGGCCTAGAGAGAAGGATGGAGAGAGGAGGACTGGTATGATTGGACCAATGTGAGATAAACAGACAGAGATTGCTTCTGAAATTGCACCCTATTCACAGCCCATAGGGCTCTGGTTAGTAGTACACTTTATAGGGAATAGAGTGCAATTTTGGACGAAACACTGGTATGATTGGACCAATATGAGATAAACAAACAGAGATTTAAAGATTACCTTGGTTGCTAGATCAGATATATCATTGGAGTATATAGCCCAGACAGAAGCATGTGGCTCTGGGTAAAGTTAGAGGTCTTGTGTTCTCTGCCATAAATTCCTCACAAATGTCAGCACGGGATTAACCTTAACTGAGTTTTATCTGGTATAATCTGGTTTATGACACTGTAGTAGCATGAAATCTGTTTCATAGTACTTGAAGCATGATCTAAACATACATTCTCTTCCTTATTTAAAATACATTGAGTGTACAAAACAGTAAAGCTGCACTATGCAGATATCGCTCCACCATTTCCTGGTTGCTAAAAAAATTATAGTGCGTCTAATTTCAGTTTATGTGGGAAAAAAAGCAAATATAGCATAGAGAATCATTGTACCATCTAAACCACTGTGAATATATATTTTCCATGAGCAAAAATATTGTATTTTCAGCTGTTTGAAGCTGTTGTACAAAATTGAAAGTAAAAGATGACTAAATGAAACTTGAGAACTGGAAGCATAGATATAGCGCACATAGAACAGATCTACTGTTTCTTATACTTGCTTTCAATGATAATTATTTAATTGGGTCGCCCAAAAAGTTACATATTACAGCTTTAAGAACACCTGCTCTTGATCACTTATTGATGTCACTTGTTAAATCCACTTCAATCAGTTTAGATGATGGGGAGGAGTCAGGTTAAAGAGGGATTTTTAAGCCTTGAGACAGCTGAGACATGGACTGTGTATGTGTGCCATTCAGATGGTGAATGGGCAAGACAAACGATTTAAGTTCCTTTGAATGGGGTATGGAAGTAGGTGCCAGGCGCACCGGTTTGTGTCAAGAACTGCAGAGAGAGAGAGAAAGAGAAAGACCCCAGACAGACTGGTCTCTGGTATTGGTCAAGCAGCTTGGCCATATAAAGCTCTCTGTACGTCGCTGGAGTTTCCTGTGCTTAAATAAACAACACCCTTACAAAAGAAACACATGAAAACATCACATATGAAAAAAACATGTGAACACACATAAGTGACCCTTTAAGGAAGCTAGGCGTATGTCACAGGAGAGGCATTTTAACATATTTTTAAAAATGCAGAAATGCCTTCTGGAACATGTGAACTTTCATGTGCCTTAATAACAAACTTGAATTCCATCTGTAAATACGAATACAATTGTTACATTACGAGCCTAGATGGTTTAGCCACAGAAAAAGACAGGAACCTTACCACTAGCCATGATTGGCTGAGATAATGGATGGGCTGGACTTGTCTGCCAAGTAGCACACTTCTGTCTATAACATGAGCTGTTCAGTATGTGTTGATAATCCTTTCTACTGTGGCTTTTTTGAAAGATATACAGTAACATTAGTAACATTAGTCATCAAGAACTACAAAAGTTTTGACCTGCACCAAAGTCAGATTAGGATATAGGCCAAGGACTAGATAAAAGTCTATTTTTACCTGGAATATTTCCTTATTGTACGCTACTACTTAAAAAAACTTTGTCTTAAAATCTTTGGTGGTTTACTACACTACTCACTCTGTGTGTGGTGTTTAGCACCTGTATGTGAACCCTTAAAGAGATGGGTGGGGCTTAGGCTTAAGAGGGTGTGAAGGATGCTGAATGGGTGGAGACAATGAAGAGCTCTCCAGTAGGTGTACCAAAACCTTCAAGGGACATTTTCTCAAAAGTGGGGTTACAAGTTTATCAACTTTCAAAGCAGAATTACTTTCCTATTGTTCCTCAACTGCAGTGTATGATATACCATTTTATATCTCTGAGTCTCTACTTTTACAACACTTGAAACTGCAAATTTCACATGTGAAACTACAATTCACATGTGAGGTGAAAACATGTTATTCTCCTCAAATGTGAAGGTGGCGTTAACATGCAAACTCTAAATGTAATGCATGTGAAAATATGGTTTCCTGTGTGAAATTTAAGCTCAACATGTGAAAACAGCTATTTCACGTGTGAAAATGCGATTTTCACATGTGAAACTGCTAATTTGATGTGTTTTTTAAAAAGGGCAGAGCCTCATAGACTCAGACCTAGAGTCCAGCCTCCATTTCATTATCATAACCCCTCTACAGTCTCTCTACCATCTTTACACACAACTGTTTGAGTCTGAGGAAGCCACAGAGCAAGAGAGCAAGGTTTAAGAGTGGCACACCGAGAGGAAAGAGATAACACAGACATACTCATGTGTAGAAAGTTGGAAACGAATGAAGACCCCATAATAAATCATCCCAGGCTTCAAGGCTCCATTTCACAGTCCCCTGTTTTTAGGGAGCCAAATGCAGCAAGTCTTGTCTCTCTGACAAAGTCAAATAACTCAGCCGGCTTATTACGTAACACACCGGACTGCAGAATTGTATCTGTCCGGCTGAGGATTTTATTCACCTCTGGCTACATTGCTTTTTATCTCTCCCATTGATTCTGTACGGCTGCCCAAAACTGTCCAATATGCTTTTCTGGGGGAGAGGCAGTGAAACAGGGCTTGCAGGAAGAGAGAGAAAGATGACAGAGAATGAGATGACAAAGAGAGAGAGAGAGAGAGAGAGAGAGAGAGAGAGAGAGAGAGGGGAAGGAAGGAATGTGTGTGTGGACTGAGTCAAACTGAAGCAGTCCTGTGTTATTATGTCTATCACAGGAATAGAGACAGGAGGCAAAGTGACAATGACAATCCACCCACAGCCCTGAATAACAAACCAAATAGCTAGCACAGAGAGAGACCTTCACAGAAAAACACACAGGAATTACATTCCAGAGAGATAGACACAGAGAGACATTGAGTATTTGTTTATAGATTAGCCAGCCTGGTCTCAAAGACGTAACATACAATCCATCCACAGCCCTGAATAACAAACCAAATAGCTTGTCTACTATGTTACTTCCAGGTTGGAATAACATAAGTAGTTAACCTTGTTGACGCACTATACCTTTACCACAGAAGATTCAGAGAAAAATCCTATCTAGTTAATCATTTGTATGAACTCCCCTCTCTAAGATCCTACGCTAGAAAGACCACAATAAGTTAATTAAGAAATAAAGGCACAAGAAGATGTGTTATATCATGAACATAGTCACAGCTACAAACTGTTGTAAGGGCGGCAGGTAGCCTAGTTGTTAACATGTTGGGCCAGAAACCGAAAGTTACCTTGAAATTTCAATTGCACTAAACCCCAAATCTTCAGCGCTACAGATTGACTTGAGCCCCTTGTCATTTTGACTAATAACAACAGATTAGATTAGTTAGGCAGTGCAGGAATGTCTCCTCTCTCTCTCCACTGAGGGTAGCTTACTGTACTCTACAGCTAGAGGATTTCTGTATTGAGGACAGTTATTTATATACTCAATATTCTATCTATCAGTCTCAGTCTCTTGCTTCGGGTTTCGCTTAGCTGGAGAACGATGTGTGTGTATGTGTGTGTGTGTCTCTCTGTGTGCGTGTGTGTGTGTGTGTGTGTTTGTGTGATCTGAGGGATTCCAATTACAGGACTTGGTGATATGAAGAGAGAGAGTAGTGCTGGTGTCGGTGCAGACCAGCTGCCTACTAATTAACCAAGAGTAAATTAATAACATTGAAGTGATGCCACCTCGTCCACGCCTGTAAGACAGTGGCTATGTCCCAAATCGCACCATATTCCCTATATAGTGCACTACTTTTGACCATGGCACATAAGGGTCTGGTCAGAAGTTGTGCAGTAAGTAGGGATAGGGTGCCATTTGATAGGAGCCAGTGCTCAAATACTTGTGATTAACACCATGTTTGAAGTTCCATAGTCCCAATGAACAGGGTCATGGCTGTTCCCTAGCTGCCTTAGGTTACTGGGCCATTTAGCTGACATTTTGATATGAGACCATGTGACAGTAGATGTTTGAAATGTCTGATGGATTACTTGTGGGGAGACAGTAACTAATCCTGAAGCAGCAACTGTTTATCAGTTGTTGCCGTAATTGTTATACATTTGTGATCATTTTTTATATTGGTATTTGGCAGAGATGGAAACTCGAGTCTGAGACTACGTTATTTTGTTGTGCATTCAGTCAGATAACATGGAACAGGCGGCATTGTAACACAGAGAAAGTAGTTTAATACAGACGGGCTCAAAAGCGTTCTAGAACGTCTGAGTCATTTGTACGTCACCGTAGCACTACAGCTAAACACTCGTAATCAGCAACAATTTGTTATTAAATTTGGTTACAAGAACATGCAGTACAAAGCCAGTGGCAAAAATTGAAATGCAAAACTTGTGGAATAAACATTAAAGATCCTGGCGCAACTACATCTAACTTCATCTGACATTTGAAAACCGCGAAAGGTCAGTTAGGCTAGCTAGCTAACAATGTTACAATGTGGTTAGACTAATAATAGCATGTTTAGCAGATGCCAGCTTGATATCGCTAGAATTCTTGTGTGTCTTTTAGTTAACTGGAAATATATTACTGTCGATTATTTCTTGAAAAATTAAGAGGTGGGTTGTCAGATAGCTAGGCCTACTTGTTAGCAGAGATGATTACGTTAGTTCAAAGCATGCAATTTGTTGGACATTTCTGCTGAAAAATCCCATAAACCATATATATTTGTTTGTGTCTTGTACTTCCATCTCAAGTCAGCAACAACTATCCATCATGTTGTTCATCTGCAGGTTCACGGAATTCTGCAAAGCAAAGGTGGCTGGCACAGGGACAGAAGGACAGAGCAGCATTGTTCTCTGGCTACCACAACAAGATCAGCAAGAAGAAAGGAGACATCAAGTCATCTGTCAGAGCAGAGATTATTCACTACATTCAAGTATCTTCTGATGTAAAGGAAGTTGATTGCTTGGATTTTTGGAGAATCCATGCAAAAGACTTTCCAAGGCTGAAGCAGGTAGCAATGGCAGTGTTGTCTGTGCCTGCGACCAGTGCCCCAGCGGAGAGAGTGTTTAGTCATGGAGGCCTCATCATGCGCCCTCATCGTGCCAGGCTCAGTGCAAGAACGCTGACAAACTTGATATTTCTGAAATGTAACCTGTCTGCAACAGAAATGTTCTCTGTTTTAGGGCACAGGATGTAATTTGCTACTTGTTACAGGAAATTGAAAAGTATATTTGGGGATAAAGGTCATTACCTTTTACATATAGGATACTTTAGTAGTGCAGTTATTGAACAGATGCCAATCATTTAGTAGTGCAGTTATTGAACAGTTGTCAGTCATTTAGTAGTGCAGTTATTGAACAGTTGTCAGTCATTTAGTAGTGCAGTTATTGAACAGTTGTCAGTCATTTAGTAGTGCAGTTATTGAACAGTTGTCAGTCATTTTGGTTTACTTCATACTTGTCATTTATCTTCCCTCACCTACAGATTTTCTGTTTGTGTGACAGAATGAAGTGAAATATAGACAATGTCTGCCACAAAATACCATGCACTTTAAAATGTTTGCTTTTTTTCATATCCGGTACAATTACTATTATTAATGTAAACTGTCTACATTTTAAAAGGACATTTAATTTGATTTTAAATAGTGCCTGATGTGCTTTATTTCATAGTATGGACTAATTAACATGGGAGTCCCTTCAAATAATTTACAAGGTTTATAGACCTAACCTACAGTAGGCAGAAAGCCATTGTCAAAAGGGAATTGAGACTTGACTTAGACTTGGCCCTAAAAGACTTGAGAATTGAATTAGACTTGGCTCTAAAAGACTTGACTTGACTTGGACTCTGGTCTTTGTTTTTTATGAGGATCCCCACTAGCCACTACAAAAGCAGCAGCTACTCTTCCTGAACTTCCACATGAACTACATACATTTAAAACGTCACACATACCCTACAAATCAGTACATACACACAATATCTAGGTCTAATACATGATACAGTGCAAATTACAATACAAGATACATAAAACGGCTGTATAAAAATAGATGTTTGAAATGTCCGATAGATTCCCTGTGGTGAGGCTAAAGGTTGTTGTGTGTGACTACCTGTGAGATCCTAAGGGAGGATGTGTTTATCGGTTGTTGTTGCTGTTGTTATCATTGTTGCATGTGGCTATGGATACTTACTGTATCTTCTTTGTGAAATTCTTTGTCACTATACCTCCTTCCTCTTGCTTCTCTTCGTGTTTCCCTGTGGAAAAAACAACATGACATCAAATTAGCAAAGTTCAATGACCCTAACCAATAACAGACTGTCAAATGGTGTAATCTCTGTTGCTTGGTAATTATCAGGTCAAGGAGGAAGACAAGACACTGAACATATCTCTGTTAGTAGACACAGAAAGTTTTGACACAACTACTAATTCAAGGGTTTTTCTTAATTTTCACTATTTTATTCTCTACATTGTAGAATAATAGTGAAGACATCAAAACTATGAAATAACACATATTAAATCATGTAGTAACCAAAAAAGTGAGTACGTGTGTCCAAACCTTTGACTGGTACTGTACACAGTCCCTTTGGAAAGTAGCTTATTTAGAATTTTTGCAAATGTATTACAAATAAATAACAGAAATACATTATTTACATAAGTATTCAGACCCTTTACTATGAGACTCGAAATTGAGCTCAGGTGCATCCTGTTTCCAACTTGATTGGAGTCCACCTGTGGTAAATTCAATTGATTGGACATGATTTGGAAAGGCACACACCTGTCTATATAAAGGTCCCACAGTTGACAGTGCATGTCAGAGCAAAAAACAAGCCATGAGGTTGAAGGAATTGTCCGTAGCGCTCCGAGACAGGATTGTGTCGAGGCACAGATCTGGGGAAGGGTACAAAAACCCTCCTTAGTAAAAGGCACATGACAACCCCCTTAGAGTTTGCCAAAAGTCACCTAAACAAGGTCTGGTCTGATGAAACTAATATTGAACTCTTTGGCCTGAATGCCAAGCATCACGTCTGGAGGAAACCTGCCACCATCCCTATGGTGGTGGCAACATCATGCTATGGGGATGTTTATAAGCGGCAGGGACTCAGAGACTAGTCAGGACCGAGGCACAGATGTACAGAGAGATCCTTGATAAAAACCTTCTCCAGAGCACTCAGCCCTGTGCAGCAACCCACTGTGCAGCAACCCAGCAACCCAGCAACCCATCCAACCTGACAGAGCTTGAGAGGATCTGCATAGAAGGATGGGAGAAACTCCCCAAATACAGGTGTGCCAAGCTTGTAGCGTCATAACCAAGAAGACTCGATGCTGTAATCGCTGCCAAAGGTGCTTCAACAAAGTACTGAGTAAAGGGTCTGAATACCTATGTAAATGTGATATTTCAGTTTTGTATTTTTTGTATAAATTAGCAAACATTTCTAACCTGTTTTTGCGTTTTCATTATGGGGTATTGTGTGTAGATTGATTAGGAAAAAAACAATTAAATACATTTTAGAATAAGGCTACAACGTAACAAAATGAAGAAGGCCCTGTCAAAGCTTTTCAAACACTTTATGCATATCCTTTTTATGACATAATAGGCAGCTTCTGATATGTTGAAACTCAAGACACTTGCAATATTTGGTGAAAATATTTCTCAAATATTTTTCTAAAGATATTCATAGCAGTGTCATTGTCTAATTCCCAGGATTGTGGACTGATGTAAACACAGAGTACATACATAGTGTTGTCCCTGGTGTAAGGGTGGGTCATATATTCACAGGAATGTTGACGAAAGACCCTGCTTCTTCTCAAAGTATGACCTCACCAACCTCAAACACGCATATTCCTGACAAAGAGAGAGAGTGAGAGAAAAAGATAGATATGGAAAGCCCCAGAATGAAGGCATCATCTTAATAAAATTATGTTTATGACTTCTGTCTGTGCAGCTGCTCTACATGCTAAATGTCAGTGTAGCAGCTGCTGCCCTCCACCCCTCCGCTCCTCTGCTCTGTTCCACCGAGCTATGTGCAACCCTATACCCCTGCAGTGTGAACTCTGGTCTGGAGAGAATAAAAACACAACCAAAGCCCCTCCCTCTCTCTCCCTGAACCTCTCATCCTCCCTCAGTCCCTCGTGGTACAGATGTCACATTCCAAACTGCCCTGGTAACACAGACCGCAGTTGTCAGATAAAATTGTTTTCTTAACTGCAAATATACAGTAGGCTACACCCATTAATTAAATGTGTCTTTTTGCTGCAGCCTCAAGGACACACTGCTTTGGATGGCTTAGAAACTATGATGAGGCAAAATCCTGTTCAGCCAAAGGTATGTTGACTTTTGCTTTGTACAAACTGTGAAATGAGAGAAAGCACAGAGAGGCCATGTCAACCCCGGCTTGAACATGCTTGTGACACGCTCACACAGGCAGACTTTTAGAACGAGGTCACAGGCGCAGGCAGTCACAGAGGCAGGCAGGCAGGCAGGCAGAGCCACAGAGGCAGGCAGCTAGCTGACTGAATGACCCAACTGGCATACCAACAATGTGTTCATAAAAAGCTTGTATAGGGCCTAGTCTCTTCTTTCTGCAGCCAACACTCCCCTCTACTCCCCTCAGACTAGCCTAGGAGCTGAGTAGCCCTGGCATTCTTCAGTTGTTCACTAAATATTTAGTCTACTCTCTGAAGAAGCCATGGACAGTTTAAAATAGTATTTACACTTATTTGTCTATACAATCAGGACCTGGTAATACATAACAAACTCAAAGATTATATGGAGGCCTTGGACAGGAGGTTTATATAGCCCTTATAACTCTTATATAGCCACTACAAACTCTAAGATTACTGTTATATGAACTGGCTATATACTGAAGGGATGTAGTCAGCCATCACTGGGCAGAAATGGAATAATACTTCCAGAACCTAGCTGTTTTGTGTATTTGGTTCCTAGAATCAGGGCATGGTAGCACAACAAGTTTATGATTAAATAAATTCTGAATGGTCTAGTCAGCTATCACCAGGCAGAATAATAGTTCAAGAACATTCTCTCTCCAGTGTTAAACACTAACAGTAGTGTGTTGCTTATCTTCTTGTGGACAGATACTGTTGTCATGGGCCTTCCTCACTTAAATCTATATCTGGCGCATTGGTGAGTGATTCTGGAGGAATCTAAACAGGTGCCGGGGCTTGATGAACTGAGCTAGCAATCTGCAAGTCATAGGTCCCATACTGTAGGGAAGGATATTATAACATCCCTTGATATGAGTAGGTATGAGCTGGCTATGTGAATAATTTATGTAAATATTTAAAATATGAATATAACTATTTTGACAATAATGTCTACTGTGTTACTTTATCTATTGTGGTACTTTACCCAGCTAGAACACAACATTCTGCTAACCAGCTTGGTGAAAGCGTGGTGGCCCTATGGTAATTTTGCATGCAACCTTCCCACAACTTTCTTGGAATGGTGCAGGATAATTGCATGGCTTTGGAACATTCTAAGCACACTTAAGGAACTATTTTCTTGGTACTGTATTTCATTACTTCAACCATGGTTATATTTTATTTAAATGTGGGTAATGTTCTCAGAATGTTCTCCAACTGGTTTGACATTGGGAATGTTCGTCAAATAGTTCAGAGAACGTTAAGAAACAACATTCTTCTGTGTGAATTTCAGTACTTCAGCATAACGTTTCTTACAGGTTTCCTCATGGTTCTATTTAAAGTCACGTTCTCAAATTGTTCAGAGAAAGATAAGAAACGATGTTCTGTGGGAATTTCTGAAATTTTAAAACATACATTATTTTCCATAAAACCCACACGAAAACCATAGTAACGTCCAGGGAAGGTTCAAAGATATTATTTAAAGCATCAATAACACTCATCAACAAAACTGTCTCCTCTATCTTGCTAAGTGTGTTCAGGTGTGTTGGCCGCGCCCACTAATTGGCCACATCTGATCTTAATGAGTGCTTGTGAAGAGAGAGCTGGAGAGACTACATCAGTGGAAAGCGGAAAGCGGCGAGCTCAGTGGAAAGTGATGGGCCCTGATGGCATCAGACCAAGGGTGCTTAGCATAACGTTTCTTACAGGTTTGGTCCTAAGCACCCTTGGTCTGATGCCATGGGTGCTTAGGACCTGTGCTGACCAACTGTGTGGAATAGTCCAGCGCCGGTTCAACCAGCCTGAGCCTGGAAAGGGTTCCTGTGCTGTGGAAAATATCCTGCCTGGTCCCAGTGCCCAAGAAGGCGCACCCCACTGTCCAGAATCACTTCAGACCTGTAGCGCTAACATCCCACATCATGAAGACTGTGGAAAGGTTAGTCCTTGCTTACCTCAGACCCCTGGTGTGTACATCAGTGGACCCCTGCAGTTCGCATACCAGCGCAACATCGGGGTGGATGATGCAATCATCTACCTTCTGCAGAGGGCCTACTCTCACCTGGACAATGCAGGTTGCACTGTGAGGGTTATGTTTTTTGACATCTCCATTATCTTCAACACCATTCAGCCCCAGCTACTGGGTGAGAAGATGAGGAGGATGAAAGTGGAAGCACCCTTATTCTCCTGGGTTACGGACTACCTGACCGGTAGGCCACAATTTGTGCGGCTACAGAGCTGTGAGTCAGAACGGGCAGTGAGCAACACAGGGGCCCCCCAGGGAACGGTCCTGTCCCCCTTCCTGTTCATCCTCAACACCTCGGTCTTCAGATATAACTCTGAAACATGCCACCTACAGACGTTCTCGGATGACTCCGCAATTGTAGGGTGCATCAGGGGTGGGCAGGAGGAGGAGTACAGGAGCACAATCAGTGACTTTGTGGTGTGGTGTGAGCAGAAACACCTTCAGCTCAACATCAGCTAAACAAAGGAGATGGTGGTGGACATCAGGAGAACCTATACAGGGGACGGATGTGGAAAGGGTTGGGTCATACAAGTTCCTGGGAGTCCATATGGACAACAGGCTGGAATGGGCTGGTAACACCGGGGCCCTGTACAAAAAGGGCCAGAGCCGACTCTACTTTCTGAGGAAGCACAGGTCCTTCAACGTGTGCTGTAAACTACTGCATACTTTCTACTAGTCTGGGGTGGCCAGTGCCATCTTCTTTGCAGTGATGTGCTGGGGAGCCAACATAAAGGCTGGTGATGCTTCTCTGGTAAATAAGCTGATCAGGAAGGATAGCTCTGTTCTGGGGATTAACCTTGACACTCTTGAGGAGGTGGATCCTGGCCAAACTTCTGGCCATAATGGACAACGTCACCCACCCTCTGCACGCCATGGTTATGACGTAGAGGAGCACCTTCAGTCACAGACTGATCCCACCACGGTGTGCCAGAGAGTGCTACAGGAGGTCCTTCCTTCACCGGGATGCCATGCCATCGGCAACAAAGGCCTGGAACTGTTGGGGTGTTAGGACCTAGTTTAACAATTAGGTATCCATCCATCCGTGAGTAACTCTCTGGTCTGTAATCACTTATTCACTCAGGACTTATTCATTCAGCACTCATTCATTCATGACTGTATGTACATATTCATGTACAGTTGTTATATCATATCACGTGCAATATTGTAAGTAATTCTTGGACTGAAGTTAGTAGTCATTCACTCAGGACTGTATATTAGTATCTTGTCAGTAGTATCTTTTTTTTATCGCATTTAGTATATCGAATGTGAAATACGTGCATTTATCTGTAATTAGCCCTGTTCTAAGGACTGTATTTTAAGGGAATTAGCATTATTACCCTAAATTATATCATATGCACATTTAGCTATTTAAGTATCTCTTCCTGTCATTTACCTGTACAGTTAATTTAACCATGCAAATATTCATTTACCTGTACATTTAACCAGACTGTATATTAAGTAAACTATTATTACCCTCACTTAGATCGTACGAGCATTTAGCTATTTAAGTATATTTCTCTGCCATCGACCTGTATAGTTAACCATGCAAATATTTTTTTATTTATATCAACGTGCAATAACTGAATAATTTTTTCACCTAACACTATAACAATGTATAGTGTAGATATTCAGTCATTCACTCATACAATGCAATATGTTTCTATAGTTTTTTGCACTCCAGACTTTGTGTATTTTTAGACTTTTTCATACTGCCGCACTATGTATCATGTATCATGTATTCGTTCAGGCATTTTGCACCTGCCCTCTGTTTTTTGTAGCTGCTTGATAAAGTAATTTCCCCACAGGGATCAATAAAGTATCTATCTATCTATCTATCTATCTATCTATCTATCTATCTATCTATCTATCTATCTATCTATCTATCTATCTATCTATCTATCCTTTGAAAGGGAGTCTGTTTGAATAGAATAAAAATTAATAGCTTTGTATGCATAAAAAACATGGTATGCTAGCTCCATCCTGGTGGCGCAGTGGACTAACTCCATGGATAGAAGATTATAGGTTTGAATCTCACTAATGTCACAATAAAAAATAAATGTGTTTGCATGATTAATGCCTAAGGCAATTCATTTCCATGTGTCCTATCTGTGCTTGGATTTTAAAAAAAGTTCACACAAAATAAGGTAGCAGTGTTATTGATTGGAATTTTTAAGGAAGTTATTCAAAAACCTCCAAATAACCTATAATTTATATTCTCAGAGTGTTAATAAAACCTGCCAGGAAAAGAAAACATTCAATGAACCAGAGTAAAACGTTCTCAGAACCTCAGAACAAATGTTCACTTGGTCAGGAAAGTATGGCTTCTTTCCTACACCCAATGTGAAACCAAAAACATACTGTATGTTCCCACAACTTCCAAGGAACTAAATGTGCTAGCTGGGTACAACTTAAAACGAAAATAACATTGTTAGTGTTTCTTATTTATCCTCCAAGCAATTCTGGTGGTATTAGTTGCGTTAGTTTGGATTTATGAAGGCAATATTAGTAACTTGTTGTGTTATACCCTAATTATTAGGGTAGGCCGGCTCAAGCTCTTTTTATTTAGCTATTTAAGTTTCCAAGATTTCCTCACCTGACACTTCTACAAACCCTTCTTTGGTTTTGACATTAAGTTCCTCTGGGTTAAAGCTGTGGACGTTCACACACACTTTCCAGGGCTCTCCCAGTGTCTGGGTCGGAGAGCTGCGTGGGGACTCGCTGTATCTCGTGCAGTACACCGGCGGCTGCCCAGTCGATACGCGCGTTGGCTGAAAACCTGTACGCAGGGTGCCAGTAAACGGTGCGGAAAGCCTCGTGCTGAGCCGGCTAGGCCGAGCCCAACCGGGCCAGTCCATTGACAAGTCTTCGGGGAAAGGGGACATTCCAAAGTCATCGTCCATAAACCGGGAGGCGAGAGACGGACTCTCTCTGAACGGATCTCGGGGGACCCTCTGCCTACTTCCAAGAGTGTAGAAGTCTCCTTCTGCCATGTTTAACCGGCGGTTGTCCCAAAGAAGCAAAGTTTTTAAAAAGTTTGTTTTACCCTGTCCAAATTTACTCTCCCCAAGCTGACACTGAATTATATAAATATAGAGTAGCCTATGAGAGAGAAAAAGTGGTTAATTTGATAATTTCCAGTGTTGGGCTCATGGCAGTTACGGATTGGATCACCAAAAATAACGGTTTCAACCCAAGGACATTGATTTATAACTAACCCTCCAGTTAGTATCCTCGATGTTTAATACGGTATATGAGTTGAACTGGAATTATACCGACTGGTCGACCGTTTTATATGGCTACCTTCTTCCTGACGGTGAATGTGCACAACAAAGTACAGAAAGTGCGTAGTGCCTCGGGGCGCAACCGGGCGCGACGCAACAGAAGACCCTCCCTCTCCGTCCAACATTAGCTATTAGCTGGTGTGTCAGTAGTCCAACAGATTCGTGTCTTTTGAGATGATCGCTCCCCGGTGACTCATTATCTTTTTAATAGAAAATAACGCATGGCTTCAAGCGTGCCGGAGGGGGAGAGGCGGAGGAGAGAGCAAGCGGTAAACACACTGATGTCACCATACCGATTAAACAAATTGCTTATGAGTCAAGTTCGTCAGTGTGTATATGACATGTATTTTCGGCGTGTCTTTGTATCTAGCCCAACAGTGAAGCAACAGTAAGCAATTACCCTCGCCCTACATTATAGTTAAAACAAATAAGATGGCAAGTAAACCCTGTAGGCTATGATTGAAATACAGTTTATTTAGGATTTTACATGACTCACAAGATAGAGGAAAGGGAGGGATAAAGGTTTATTTTAGGGTTCAAGGGAAGGACAATACAATTTCAGCTGACACATTACAACAAGTCAAGCTCACACTGACACCAGCAGGAAAACGCATCCTGGCTTTCAGTCTCGCGTTTCACATGGAGAATGAAAGAATGAATGCACATTATGTAACATGAACACCCTGCATCATTAGTCTTGGCATGTACCTTGTTATTGAACCTTCTAATTTCAACATGATCAAGGTGGGTGTTCAAGCACGAACACCTCTAAAACCAACAGACATAGATTCCAGTATTTCCCACAATTTCCCACGTTTTCTTTCAGTAGTAGTTCCTTGCCAGGATACAACACGTCTCTATAGCCTAGTAATGCTGATGTAAAATCAGAGAGCTTACAGCTGAGTTGACAACAATGAGGCAAAGTATTTACAGTAGGAGAGAAACCATAGCATACCAGTGCATCATTTTGCATTGATCATTTGATTGACTTTTCCACAAATTCTGAATTAATTATGCCACGTCCCTCATATAATTAACCTATACAGTGCAGATGCATATTTACACCACAGTAATAATTAATATTCATTTGTACAGTGTACATACTGTACATCGTGGAATGGTATATCAGGGTTGCTGAGCGATTAGTGCTTTAGGTCGGTTCAGTTTTTGAAAAATGCATTATATTGGTTCAATGCTGTAACAACACAGAAGAAAACAATTGATGGTAGTGACTGCCCATCACTATTATTTATTGGGCTCTAACCATCATTTATTCACACTTATTTACTTAAATAAAATATTTTGCTTGTGTATATTACATATTTGTTTTTAATACACTTTTAGAAAAAAAGGTGCTATGTAGAACCTTAAAGGGTTCTTTGGCTGTCCCCATAGGAGAACCCTTTGAAGAAACATTTTTGGTTCCAGGTAGAACTCTTTTGGGTTCCATGTAGAACCCTTTACACAGAGGGTTCAACCTGGAACCCAAAAGCATTCTACCTGGAACCAAAAAGGGTTCTACCATGAACCAAAAAGGGTTCTGCCTGGAACCAAAAAGGGTTCTGCATGGAACCAAAAAGGGTTTTGCATGGAACCAAAAATGGTTCTGCATGGAACCAAAAAGGGTTCTTTCTGTAACCAAAAAGGATTCTACCTGGAACCAAAAAGGGTTATCCTATGGGGACAGCCAAAGAGCCCTTTTGGAATACTTTTTTCTAAGATTGTATGGTGATTACTTTATTATTTCATTAATAAAACCCCAATGATGGTAGTGACTGCCTATTACTGCATATCACTTAATTAATAATAAATAAACCATCTGTTATTTACATGACTTAACTTTGGGCTCCCAAGTGGGGCAGCGGTCTAAGGCACTGCATCTCAGTGCAAGAGGAGTCACTACAGTCACTTGTTCAAATCCAGGCTGTAGCACATCTGGCCATGATTGAGAGTCTCATAGGGTGGTGCACAATTGGCCCGGGGTAGGCCGTCATTGTAAATAAGAATTTGTTCTTAAATAACTTGCCTAGTAGTCACAATTAGCCTCTGTGACAGCATGGGCAGTGCAATTGAGGCAATCTCCATTTTGAAGTAGTCCATTTTTTTCTTCACGATTGGCTGATCCCTCCTGATGACTCAGTTGGACATGACTCCGACAGGGCCACCAGTAGGGATCAACCAATGAATTTGGAAGCCCCACCCAGTTGACTACATTAAAATGGTGGAAGCCCTCAATGGCACTGCCCATGCTAATACAGCCTTTTGGAACTCCTTTTGGCCACTAGAGGCCTCTATCATTCTCTATGGTTGGACAACATGTCCCAGAGAGAAATCTCTAGAGAAACGGCACTAAAAGGAATTAAAATAATTTAACTGGGGGAACTCCCGAGTGGCACTGCGGTCTAAGGCACTGCATCGCAGTGCTAGCTGCGTCACTATAGATCCTGGTTCAATACTGGGCTGTGTCGCCAGGTGTACAGGGTTTCCTCCGACACATTGGTGCGGCTGGCTTCCGGGGTAAGTGAGCATTGTGTCAAGCAGCAGTGCGAATTGGCGGAGTTGTGTTTTTGGAGGACGCACGACTCTCGACCTCTCCTGAGTCCGTACGGGAGTTGCAGCGATGGGACAAGACTGTTACTACCAATTGGGGAGAAAAAGGGGTAAAAAAAATGTTGAACTGACATCGGTCAGTGAGTTATTTAAAAACCAAACATAAACCTAGATTTCAGTTAATCACTCAGCACTACCTCAAAAGCATGTAATCAGTAGCATATGTAAAATGGGTTGTCAAACTCTTGTGTCATCATCTTCCAAGCTCTCCAAACCTTTGGACAAGTTACTGAACACTCAGATAAATAACTTCAGACTGTTATATGTACAATGCATAGAGAGCAGACCCTCATGCCTGGAGCACATTCTGAACGTAGATCTACAGGGTGATAGATTGGACGTAATGGAGAAATTAAACAATGCTAATGTTTTCAATTTTTTTTGCTTAATCTACCCACATAGATCACCTTGAAAGAGTGTATGGGAGTATCCACTGAGGCCAAAAGTCTGCCACACTGGCTTTTAGTACTTCCCTATTAGCTTTTTCTGTCATCTCTGTTGATATTGGCTATTTATAGCATAGCCTCTGATGAAATAGCATTCTCCCCAAAAGAGAACAGGGGAATGAATAGTTAAGATGGAGTGAAGTAAAGTAACATTGTTTGAATCAATATGCTTATACATTGTCTATTGTGTAAAGTCAGACTAGCCTTGTTCCAGATCTGCGTGTTCTCTTGCCAACTCCGTTACTGTCAATGGCTGACAATGAGTTGACATGATAGCACAAACATACTGGCACTCGGGCTAGAGTCAGACTGTCCATGGTAGAGTTTGAATGGGAACTTGTTTTTAATCGCAACATACTCATCAGTGTATAAACCCAGCGATATAATGGCATTGCATAGAAACATTGACCATTACTGAGAGGCAACACAAATGCATAAATATTACTGTAAACACGTTATAAATATGCATGACACAAAAAGGTGCATTTCAAAACTTGACCTTTGGTGGACGGACCACACAAACATGACAGGTGAAGTATGTGTTTGGTTCAGCTTATGAAATCCCAAACACATTATGGAACGGTGCTATTTGGGACCTACACAAAAAAAAAACAGAAAAACAAAGTAACAGTTTTATCCAATAGTGAATCTCCTCTCTGTCAAGTATATACTGAAAACTAAAAAATTTGAGCAATCTCTCTATGCACTCTTTTTCAAGTTAATAATAATCAAATAAATAGAACACAGATAATTTGAATAAATAAATACATTAATTAATAGATAACTACATAGATAAATAAAAATAACAACCTAACAGTTACTAAAACAGTGTAAAAAAACAAACTATTTTGTCATTCAAACCCCCCTCACTCCAGGTATTGCCATCCAGATACCATATCTTGCCATATCTTCACTAAGAGCTGTTATGGGGACAAAATGCTTTCCTGGACATTTTCTTGGAGAAAACAATTTCCAGCACTTCTGTGCAGTGGTTTGATCATTCACCATCATCTTACATTTCAATGTTTTCCACTTTATCAGAGGATAAATATATCTGACATTTGATCTGATAGGCAGTTTGTTTGCCATCGGGACTTCCTCTTCCTCCTCCTCTTCCTGCTCCTCTTCTTCCTGCTCCTGCTCCTCCTCTTCCTGCTCCTGCTCCTCCTCTTCCTGCTCCTTCTCATCATTTCTCAGAGACATGTTTTTGCTCCACATTCTGAAGAGCTGAGATCAGAGAAGCAATACACCTTTTCCTATGTTCCTGAAAAACCCTCCCTCTCACCCTCCCTCTGTCCCCAGAACAACTTTGTAGTGCACATCCCGGATCTGAAATGAAATGGTCGGAAACTTAAGAGTTGATATAAAATGCAGAGTTTATCAGAGGGTTAAATTGAACAATGCTCCTCCATCCTTTGTTTCAGTCACAGACATCAGAGGAAGAGTGTCACAAGGAAAAACACGAGGACGAGGACACAGCGGACTGAAAAAAACTAACCAAAGAAAACATTCAATCAATCTATTTCCAGTGGTTTCTGTCTTCAATACATCAGGGACAAGACAACTGCCTCTACTCAAGACATCGTTGAACAAGAAATTCAAGGTACGGTGTCAGGCTCAGGCATCTAACACGAAAAAAAAACGCAAAGAGATGAAAACGTTACCTCATACGTCCGCTGGGAGATTGGGAAATGACAATGCAGTCTCCTCTGTAAGCTCCTCAGTCTGTTAAAAACTCAGTGCCGCTTCTTGCCCTTGCTGTAACCGTCCAACGAGTCATAGCTGCGACTCCGACTCTGACTGCGGCTCCTGCGGCCAAAGATGGAGTTCCAAGAGGAGCTGCGACTGTAGCTCCGGTAGGAGAAGTAGCTCCTACTCCTACTTCTTCCTCGGCTCCTACTCCTACTCCTCAAACTACTGAGGCAGAGGATAGGACTTGGGCTAGGACTGCGACTCCGTGTGAAGAGGCTGCTCCAAGAGGATACACTGGTAGAGCGACTGCTGGATGAAGGACTGGGCCTGAAGTAGGGGATGGGTCTCTTCCTGGCACTGTGGGGAATCAGGGAGGTATGGTTAACATTAGAGAGACTCTGTGAATCAACACATCAAGAGTGAGTAAATTAAGTCCCAATGCAATCAATTGATATTGATTAAAAACACATTGCGGTGTAAGTGAGGTGTCATTCAGAATGCTCAATTAGATATTGATGCCAAACCATGCCTTGTTTTTAACATACAGTACAAGGTGCCTAAGGATTCTTCACAAAAATGTATTTCAGCTCGTGTTCATGTTCATGTCACACCTCAAAACAACATTATGCCTGGAACATTTCGATGCATAATCATGAGCACAACTGTTTCATTTAGCTGTCTCGCTTGATCCATTGCAGCATGTTTAGACTAGTAGAAAATTAATCAGGTAAGTGGCCTTCTTTTCTCAGCCCAGTCCGCCAAAAAGTCTCTGATGAAAACTGGAGGCCATTGTCGAAGGTTAAAAGAAGAGGGACTCTGCTACGGGCAAACCATTGTTGAGACCGTGGTTTCAATAAATAAGTAGATACAAAGTTAAATAAAAGAGTTACGGTGCACGAATGAAAGAATGCATGTATTGTAAGAAACGTGTGAAAGTGTATCAGACAGAAAGAGAAAAGGATACCTGGTTATCCTCCTGGCTTCCAGGTGACTGGGTGAATCTCTCCTCCTTTTCCTTATGGGAGAGTAGGACCTGCGTCTATGCCTCTTCCCGCTTCGCTTCCGACTGCTGTGCTTCATATCCTTCTCACAGGAGCTGGGGTCCCTCTTCCTCTCTCGGACCCTATGTTAGACGACAAAAGAAATACAGTAAGGCATCACTCATAAGCAATTCTATAATTCGGACACATTTTAAACCCACCACACTAGCATATCCTGCTATCATTATGCCAGAAGTAGTTAGTTGAGCAAGTAGATTGGCAAAACATGTTTTACCTCTCCTTACTGTATCTGGAGTAGCTTCCTCTGGACCTTCCACTGCCCTCACTTCCTTTCCTTCTCAAACCAGCCAAGTAGCTCGGTGAACGGGAGTACGACCTTAAGACAAGCAGAAAAGATTTACTTCAACGGAGCTCAGCAAAGCCCACATATTTCAAGTGGCTGCTTAAGGTATCAGTGAAGTACATTAGAACCTAAATGAAACCAACCTGGCAGATGACAGTGATCGGCGTCGAGAGTAGTGTCCAGAGTGTCTGGAGCTCCCCGAGGATCTACTTCTGCTTCTGCTGCTGGACGAGTGGGCTCTAGTCCGCTTATGTGAAGAGGCCACCGTCCTCAAAGGAGAGAGAGTCTTCTGAGGTCTCCCCACCTTGGCCCCACACACTGAGGTTGTTAACGGCTCACTGCAACGATAACAGTGGAATTGCACCAATGTATCAACTTCTGCTGCAATTGTAAAAATATGTAGATGTCCTCCTTACAGTATATACATGGCTGGCTTAAATTAGGAGGGAAAACGGGTAAAGTGAATCAAGGAACATTTCTGATCCTTGACTTCAAGCAGCACTTTACATCATCTACAGTATGATATTCCTCAAAGATAGGAAGCTCACCTCTTCCCGTTCCCATTGAAAATGGGAGTAGACAAGCTACCTTCCACATGCATAGGTTTACACAGGGAAGCATAGCTGGTCACAGAGTTCCCAGAGTCAGATGTGTTATCCCCGTCTGTAAACTTCAGCTTCTCTGGGGAAGCCGGCGCTTGACACAGGACCTTTTTGTCACCGATGACGTTTGTCCGTGAAATGCTTGTTTTGGTCGACGGTGGTGAAGACGTATCATTCCCGGAATCGTAATCATGTGGTCCTTTGCTCTGATTGGTCAGTGTGTGATGGTGAACCTCTGATGTGTTTAAAACCTCACCGCCAGGTTTTGACTGCAAGACCTGTAAACAGACAGAAAGAGGATGTTGCTTTACTTCTAGAGATGTTTTGGATAGGTTCAAGCAATTACCTGTACGATACTCTACAAAGGCACGTATTTCCCTTCGAAACACAGAGAAGAAATTCTTTTTTTGGGACAGAGAACTTGGAAAGATTAAAGACGTCATGCAAATTTGTGGCATGCAAATAAGTTGGAAAGAAAATCAAAACTGAATCAAATTGAAAGAAATTAACAAAAAAGGTTTAAAGTAAACTAATTTGGAACTAAAACAAACTTACGAAAGGAAGAACAAAAGAACAGAAAGAAAGAAAGAAAGAAAGAAAGAAAGAAAGAAAGAAAGAAAGAAAGAAAGAAAGAAAGAAAGAAAGAAAGAAAGAAAGAAAGAAAGAGAGAAACTAATGTGTGTATAAAACTACCAACGGCTTTAGCCAAGTCGAAAAAGAAGAGAGAAGAAAATAGCCCCATTACAAAGCCTGTTTTAAAGAACATTGAACAAACATCACAAAATGGGTATTATGTAGAAATGAAAAGGATTGCAGACAAAGAGATATCCCATCAGTCTAACTAAGAAAGCCCTCAGAATAGGACAGATGATTGTGCTTTTTCCCTGCAAGAAGAAAATAATTACCCTGCAGCGAACCCTAGGTACAGTAAATCCCTACGTCTGCGGATAGCATCGACTTACCAATCAAGATTTCCTCCTTAAGTAGGTAAGGTGTAAGGCAAAGGGAAGAGTAGGTAACATAAGTGCATCATTAGAGTTGTAAATTACAAGAAAAAGACAATAACCCTCTCTTCAAACCCAGAGCCAGTTAGACTGTTATTGGCATGTTCCTTTCTCCTTCTTTAAGTATAATGTTTTTGGAGTTTTCTTGGGGCCAGAAGTCCATAACAAGCTTTTATTATGCACTCAATCTTGAATAGTTACACCTCACGTTGGTGAGGGCTTTTTATTACAACCTGAATCTACTTTAGAATAGGTATTCAAACCACCTTTGTAAACTACACTGTAGCTTTTTCATATTTCTTTTACTAAAGTGAGTTTGTTGTACTCTAAAATAGGACTATACAGGAATGATAGAAATGTTGTCCTGCTGAACAAAACTAAGAGATAGTAAATGATTGAATATTTGGCTGAACTAAATTCCCTCCAAACAGATTATAATCTCTCTTTACCTACCTATTGCAAATAATTTGTAGTAGATTACTTCAACTCTTGCCTGTCCTAAAGTTTTTCAGATAATCTAGTCCCCAGTCTGCAACATCAGACCAGATTTATGGCTGAAAACCCCAGGGAAAACATGAAAACCATCCAATCTATCCAATCTTGTTCCTCAACTACCTTCCTAATAGTCAGTTATTGTTCTTCTGACAATCTGAACCCTAGTTACTCAAAGAAACCACCTGTCTCACTGAAGGCACCCCTAAACACAAATTCCTTTTGTCCATCTGAGCAACACAATCTTACAACCAATTTGTGCAAATATGTACGAAAAGTACTTCAGCAGATTTTGTGCGTTTTTGTGCTTTTTTGTGTCGCTTAATTCGTGTGACAATACACACATTTTTGTGCGACTTCATTCATAGGAATATGCATTTATTTGGGAACAGTCATTCAAAAGTGATTGGAGCAATGCATTTTGGGCAATGGTGTTTTACACTGACTTTTTTTGTGTTACAAATGTATTTATATCAAAAAACATACTTGTTAAGCACCTAAAATTGTTAATCAACAAGGTTGTTACCCAAATACATATTCTATTAATGCCAATGCTGTTTTCTATGCTTGTTTTCGCTTAGTACTTTGGGATAGTGGTGCAATGTTGGATTTAATGAGGTTTGCCAGATTGGAGTAAAAAGCTGTATGTCTGTTTGTTTTGTGGTATTGATGAAGGTATTTGATTGGGGAATGGGGATACATTTTCATGATGGGAAATTAGTTCAGCAATAAATGTGGGTAAACAGAAGACCTGCAAAAAACATCTGTTTGGTTTAAATTCCCATGTTGCAACTGCATGGTATTTGCAACTATAACGAGTCTGGACTATGATCAATTAAGCCATATAATGCAGTTAAACAGGTTAATGAAAAATAATGAATTATTTACTTATGGCACTTCCAAGGCCGTTTCATGATGCTTATTACGGTTGTGTCAATCATGTTATATACTTAGGCTATTGTAAGCATTGTTGGCCCACTGCCTCTGCCCAGAGGCCTACTAGGCTTTCATGGAAACGGCTGTTAGAGCCCACATTGCCACGTATGAGCCCTGGTTAGAGTCCCTGTTTTAGCTTTGACTTTCTTCCTCTACATTGGTGGCAGCGTTGGGATCACGTCCAGGTTACGTCTAGTTATGTGGTCTAGTGGTGGGAAGCGTTCTTTTTCAACATTGTTTTGGGTGTAATTACATTGATATATCTAGTGAACAATGGATGAGCAACAATGGGCGTGACAGATAGAAGTAGTCACTACAGGTGGGATAAAGCCTTACATCAAAGTTGCCTGAAGCTGAATGTAAAGTGCTATTGCCCTGACCAGTTATTAAACAGAACATTGACTTTCTAATTTACATAAGTTACCAATGTGGACCAAAAACAAACACATTCTACAGATTTACAAACTACCTGTTTAAAGTGTTATTACAACCATGGTGTTATTTTGTTACTGAAGCTTATATATGAAATAACCTGACAATGATCCACATCGTATGGTTAGACAAGTAATGTAAGTGTGTTATGCAGAAAAACACAACTGTCCTTTTTCTGATCTAATGAGATGGATGTAGGATTTCCTAAGGCCTAGAATAGAGGCCTTTCCGAGTCATGAAGGACGAAGCTAGGCCCATCTTGGTTCTCATTGGTGAAGACGGAACTCAAGTTAGAGGTTATATGTCAGACTCTCCTGTACCACTTTTCTCCACATGTTATACGCCAGAGGTTGTAAATAAACACATTTTAAGGTTATCTAACTTGGATCATTATTATATGGCTGTGAAAACCATAGCTGAATGGCTTCAGACTGGGCATTTCTCACTGGAAATTGCAGCTGACATTGAACATAGCTTAGGGATAGGGTATTTAATTAATTTCAGACTTTCATATGCCACTATTCCCAACATCCTATACCCCATAGGTTGTAAATAACCCCTTTTTAAGATTATTTAACTTTTATCATTATTATAGGGCTGTGAAACACTTCAGACTGAGCATTTCTCACCATTTATTTACAGTAGTGTGTTAACCATTATTTAACTATGTTAACCATTACTGAAACATGCAAACTACAAACATTTAACCAGATATACTAGATACAAATATTTTATACAAAATAATTCATACAAAATTCAAGAGAATATAACATGAGTAAAAACAGTGAGGTTGTGTGTGTATTATGGTGTGTATTATAATTATAATTTCCCATCATAAAAATGTATCCCCATTACCCAATCAACACGAAAAAAATGACCTTACTGACTACACGTGCACCAGTATCCCAAAGTATTAAGTGAAAACAAGCCTATAACTTAAGGCTACTATTATACTCTGAGTAAATTTTCAGTGTCAACCTGGTTGATTAACAATATTGGGTTGTTAACACGTTAGTTTTTTTAAATAAACAAATGTGGGACACAAAAAAAGCAGTGTAGAAAAACCATTGACCATCATGCAATCCTCTAATAATTTTCAAAAGATTGTTCCTAAGTTTGCAAATGTATTTTTGCAAATATATTTTCCTATGAATGAAGTCGCACAATAATGTGTGTATTTTCCTACCAATTAAGTCGCACAAAAAGTAGTGTATTTTCACACAAATTAAGCTACACAAAAACAAAATCTGCTGAAATACTTTTTGTACATATTTGCATGAATTGAGTGTGAGATTGTGCTGACCTGAGATATGTAGCAGTTGAGAACCTGTTACTGTAAATACAGTATGTGCCACATACTCAGTATTCAAACTAACTGGGAGTTAATTAGTGTATTTATTATGTTCATACCCACCTTTCCTTTTATGGCTTGCTTTGAATAGGAGGAAATATTAAACATACCCAAACGATGAATTCTTAAGACCAATAATGAGTGTTTAGTTCCGTTCCTTCTGATATAACTAGAGAAAGGACTATACTTTCACTGATGAATAACTCAAAACCTGTGAAAATAAATTCTATAAAAACAAACTTGCTCAACTATGAAAGAGTTAGTTTATATCGGTTCCTGCTAGAATATTACTTTAATTCAATTAAATCTTGTGAAAAATGAACACAAGAAGTGATAAACATAGTAAAATTATATTAGATAACCAATTGTAGAAACCCCTCTTAGAAAAAAGGTTTGGGTTTAGAATACAAAGCATGCGTCAACGTAGGCCTAGTTTATCGCATTTAAAAAATATGGGGTGTAATTAGCATAATTTAATGATCACTGGAGAGAATTTGAATATATTTCATGCCTCAGCAAGCATGAGACAATGAGTCAACGAACGGATGGAGCTGAGCTGCGTATCGAACCCAAGCAGTTTCAAGTAATAAAGACAGAAATGCCACTTGGCGAAGTTAGATGTTGCCAACCTGCTATAGTCTTGCAACTATTTCAGAATGTGCACCTATTTCAGATCTGAAATATCTGATCATTCACTATCACCCAAGGCATAGTTTCTAATACTGCTACAGTGCAGGTCCAATATCAATTCAAAAACAGTCAATAAGAGTATTGTTTTGATGACAACAACTATTGATGCGTTTGAGTTCAGGAAATACAGTTGAATTCAAGAAAAAATAAGCTTCTACAGGATGTGTTGTAATCATCCCTGCAGTCATCGTGCTGGTAATTTCAACTCACTCTTGCCCCATTAGTTTTTCACAAAACAGCTCGAATGCATCCTCGGCACATTATCAATATCTGCCTACCACCAGTAAATTCCTCGGGTGCTGTTTCTGCTAAGTTTGTATTTATTTGATGGTGTTGGTTAGATAAAAACAGAAAAACAAGAACAGATGACATTACTGCTAAATGAGGCGTTCATAGAAAAGAGGTGAAGAAACAACATGATTCAGACAGGCCATGTAAAATTAGTTTGATTCAGAAGTGATTGGAATTCACCCACAAAGGACCAAATTCAATTCTAAAGACCATATCTTCCAAAAAATACAATCTGTGCTATATGTGTTTTTAAACAGCACAGTATTTCTGATAGCCATTTTTGATCTTGGGAGAGGACACGGTTCCAGTTGCTTTTTTTTTTACATTTGTATATTTGTTACAAATTAAACAAACAGGCTTCACCGAATGTTATTGAGATACTGAGGCAGCTTTACATGGCCTTTTAACAGAGTAATACAACTACACCACTGCTACATTAGTTAAGGCTCAGAATCAAGAGGAACACTTACGGTGCCAGTAGAAAGGACGGAGCGAAAGATTGGAGTCGTTTTACAGACTGACTTGACAGGCGGCCCCCACTCAAACCCTCTGTGGTCCAGGTGCGCTGCATTGGGGTCCTCCCTCTGGGCTGCTAGGCCTCCCAACACAGGGTGATTCACTGATTTGTGCAGATGATGGCTGTGGACACAGATTTTAAGGAGTTAAAACCTCACTACTTCATCGTAGTCGACGATTCAGTCAAAACTTGCTTGCCAGCTGACAGCATTTTCTGGACACAATCAACTGGACAATATCGGCAACTGTGCGTGTTAGGTTAGGACAACTGTATTCAAATTGACTTCAAGGCTGAACAGGGATCAACCCTTATCTGTTTACAGACTAACGCCTGCAGCAGCTTTTGTGTGTGTGTGTGTGTGTGTGTGTGTGTGTGTGTGTGTGTGTGTGTGTGTCGGCTTGGCAGAGCTCAGACAAACCGGCTTGATATATAGCCTTACCCTCCGACACAGGCAAACACTACTAGCACAGATACTGCCACCAGCTGAACTAGGAAGGAGGAGAACATACACAGCCAGCCTTGCCAAACCATGGTATTTCAAATTTCCAAATTAGCTAGAGCCAGAGATGTGAAAACGATCCTTAAGAACTAAATGGGGTTTTATGGGTGGACTTGACGATTATACAATTCCAAAATAATTATACAGTTCCGGGTTGCAATTGGTGTATAATCGTTTTCCAGGGGACAGTTGGTATGGAAGCCCTGGGTATTGAAAATGATTCTGATTGTTCCCCCGTTGTCTCCCCCTACGACAGAAAATGTGTCCCAAATGACACCCTATTCCCCATATAGTAGTACATTATATAGGGTCAACATATGTGCACTATAAAGGGTATAGGGTGCCATTTGGGGCGCAAACAGACTCTTGGCACATTTCAGTGGAGCACGGTCGGTCGGGGTAAAGCTTGCCGCTGTTCAATTTCAGTAATGATTTCCTCTGCTGAATATCCCAGGGAAACTCCCAATAATGGAGAGAACCAGAAGGGATTTAAAAGCAATCATCTCTGGTTTAAGATGATTTCAATTTCAAACCTTTGGCTCTCAATTCTGTCTCCCCTGTTACCAGTGTGAATGAATGATACATGACTGATCAAATGAGAGAATGAAATGATGAATTAATTTATAAATTAACGAATGAGTGGTGCATGTATGAAAGAGTGAATTATGTCAGATGATTAGTTAATTATTGTAGTGCAGAGGTGACACTAAGGGAGGTCTAATATAATTGGGCTGTCTGTCTCAGATGATGAAAATGAAATGATCTCTTGTCAGACGACAGTCATATTGAATCTTAAAGAAGGCTACAACTTAATGGAAAAGTCAAATGCAAAAACTATACTGCTGGCCCAATTCATTTAGAACCCAACCTATCACCTAACCCAGCACCTCAAAATCGTAACTCTAGTCCACACCAACTGCAATAATAATCCACCAAATCCATCCAACTCTATCTGCGCCACCGCGACACAGCCCAATCTCAGTGATCTGGCAATATGTCACTCTAATTGAATGCACATTGATCTGTGGATGCCGTTTCCCAGCCATTTCCTGTGAAGCTGTGATACATCGCTACTCGTTCCTATGATCAGATAGTCACCTCTGGCCTATCAGTCATCACTGTGGCACGACTAGACCAGACCAGGCAGGATGCCCAGGGCTGAAAAGATAAATGGTGGCTTCTGTCGCAGTATGTGTGTGTGTGTGTGTGTGTGTGTGTGGCCTTACCTGCTCTCTGTGCTGGAGGAGCGCCAGGTGGTACTCTCTGACTCTGACCTCCGGTAGCGTCGTCTCCGCTTCGTGTGACTCCGTGAGCTGGAAGAGTAAATGAGAGGAGAGGAGAGAGAGACCAGGGAATGAGTATTTTCTTAGTAAGGAAGAAATGGCCAAATGTTGCTGTGATGGATATTGCACTTGCCTACTTCTCCATACGCTGCTTCCCTGATTACTGGTACCAAACAATTTATATTTCATATAAAGAAGACAAAATAGTGTGGTGGAAAAAGGACAAGAGAAAAAGAAAGAGAAGGGAGAACAAGATAAGAAAGGAGACGGAAAGGCAGAGAGAGGAGAATAAATATATATACTCTACCGTTCAAAAGTTTGGGGTCACTTAGAAATGTCCTTGTTTTAGAAAGAAAAGCACATTTATTGTCGATAACATCAAATTGGACAGAAATACAGTGTAGACATTGTTAATGTTCTAAATGACTATTAGCCTTTTAAAATGATAAACTTGGATTAGCTAACACAACGTGCCATTGGAACACAGGAGTGATGGTTGCTGATAATGGGCCTCTGTACGCCTATGTAGATACTCAATAAAACATCAGCCGTTTCCAGCTACAATAGTCATTTACAACATTAACAATGTCTACACTGTATTTCTGATCAATTTGATGTTATTTTAATGGACAAAACAATTGCTTTTCTTTCAAAAACAAGGACATTTCTAAGTGACTTGTGAACGGTAGTGTATACATATTTTTGTAAAGGCAGTGGTCTGACATTCTGTAGCATTCACAACATCTGAACCTCGTTCTATGTTCAGCAACGACGCTTGGCTCTGCTTTGCTCACTGCAGCAGAATTATAAATGTTGTCGGTTCATAGCGTGAAATTGGTTTCTCTTACTCTCTTTTGGTAAATTGTTCTCTTCCATTGTGTTTCTCACTTTCAATTGTGTTTTTCTATTTCAGAGTGGGTACTTTCATGGTGCTTTCAGTTTCAGAACACAACATCAGTGCAGTTTTGTTCATACTAGTTGCTTCTTAACATGAATCTAAAGGAAAGCATTTCTAAAGCAAAACATAATATTTTCTCACAACTTCTTGTGGAAGGATGGTTTACTTCTATACAGTAGGAGAGAGATTGGGCTGAAGAAGATATATAGTTTATGAAAAAAATATTTCTCTGAATTGATGGAAAATTACATCGACAAACCTTTTTTTGTGCTTCCGATCATCCTTCCTCTTATGTTTCAAGCTTGAAGAACTGTGCTTTGTCTTTTTAGAAGTATATCTGGAAAAGAGAAACAAAAACAAAGGCATGCCATTGAAACTTGAATGCCAGACTGTCTTCTGGTGAAAAAGACCAAAGGTACTAATTTCAATACAGATCAACTTCAACATTACATAGGAAGTAGCTACCTGTGGCGTTTGCTTTTCTTAGAGCTCTTCTTCTTCTTTTTCATCTTCTTCTTCTTCTTCTTCCTCACTGGTGACAGGCTGTAGGACGGAGACCTATGACAAAAACCACACCCACAGTTATGACCACACATACACACACACAAACACAGGAACAAACGCATGCACACGTGCCCCCCCCCCCCCCCCCCCCCCCACACACACACACACCATTATCAAATTCTCTTCTATTGAACCTGTGGTGTCTCTGCAATTTGAATTTGCTCAGAATTCAGTTTGAACATCTCCAACAAAAGACCCTTCCATCGGACCACCAGAGGGCTGGTTCCTTTGATGATCCACCGGGCCACCAGAGGGCTGGTTTGTTTTATGAACTTACCTTTTTCTCTTACTCTTTCGCTCCGATTTCCTCTTCTTTTTCTTCCCCTTGGGAGCGTGGGGCCGAGGGGAGAGATCGTCATCAAATGACACACTGGAACAGGAGACAGGGAAAAAGGACACAGGGATGGTCAACATAGTAAATATTTAGTGATGACAGAGAGAGAGAGTCAAATGTGATTTATAAGTGTACACAAAGTTCAGTCATAGCCACAGCACTCCTCAGCAGTCAACAATAGTGGCACATAATAATACAAATGTGTTCGAACGGGGTATTACAGCTTGACAACTTCCAGAGGCCAAAGCTTGCAATGAAGTTAGGGAGTAGTTCCCATTTAGCCCTGATGGATTTTGAGCTTTCCATCCCTGCCAAGATCTTACACTCTCCTAGACATTGTCTTTCCACCCAAAGCCTTTTAATTAGTCAATAAAGATGGAACCCTTGTCGGAGCCCATCTGCCTCAGGATGAATGCTCCTGAAAGGTCCACTTCATTTGCTCTCTGCAAATGGCTGATGCGTCAGGGCGATGAGGCCTTTTTAAGCACTACAGACTCCTTAAATTGGCCTTTCAGGTAGAGGTAGAGGGAGGGAGGAAGGGAGAGACAGAGGGAGGGGGAGAGGTAGATGGTGGGAGGGTGGGAGGGAGGGAGGGAGGGAGGGTGAGGGAGATACAGAAAGCAAGGGAGGGAGTGAGAGAGAGAGAAATGTGTTGTGGAGATTTGTTGCGCTGCAAGAGGCAAATGGTAGTCACACCAGATACTGACTGTTTTTCTGGTCCACGCCCCTACCTTTTCTTTTAAGGTATCTGTGACCAACAGATGTATGTAATCTTTGAAATTGTTGCATGTTGCGTTTATATTTTTGTTCAGTATAGATGTGAAATACATAAAGTGCATGATCAGAGCCGTCAAAACACTGTTGATTTATCTTCCTATTAGCTCCCTTTTACATCGCCTACTGAATAGTGTAAACACATGCAGTCTAACAGCGTCTGAGTGGCTCCAAACATCATGCTGCGATGCAACAGAGCACTCCACGAGCAACTGAGGGATATGATAGAGACATAAACGCCACTCCAGCAGAAAACCCATTAGATCAGATGACAACACAGCGTGTGTGTGTGTGTGTGTGTGTGTGTGTGTGTGTGTGTGTGTGTGTGTGACTGACTGCAGTCCTGTATTGTTCCTTCTCTCAAATGTAAAAACATATGTGGGCAGACAATATCTCCCCGTCCTTCCCTCCGAAACGCGTGCATGTGTACAGACGCACACACGGACAAACACACACGCCATTACATGTAAATTGAACATGGCTGTCTGTCTCGCCATAATAAACGATGTCGGTTGGAGGCTGCATTGGATAGCATTAAACATTAGAAGCTGAAATACATTAAGTGCTGATTATAGGGAAAGAACGCAAGTACCGTCTCGGTAATGAGAAAGCTTTGTCACTCATTAACACTTCTCTCCCACTAACACCAGCCCTGCAAAGGCAAGAAACCATTTGCATCTCGCTTAGTAGTAAAAATTAGGAAGTTTACCTTAACCACTGATCCACAGTCAGATTCATTTTCATCCACCGTATGGTTAAGGTTAGGATTGGGGACTGATAATCTAATCCTAGACCTGTAGTTAAGGGTAATTTAAGGTTAGGCACTAAGGGAGGATATGGTGATTGAATAAAATAAAGATGGATGAAAGATATAGGGGCCGGTCGAATTCCCTTCCGCTGTATTAACTGTAGTACCTTCGTCCTTGAAGAACAACAGCTAATCAAAATGTAGCTAGCTATATGTATATCATTAGCAGCTAGCTAGCCATCTACAGAAACAACGGCAGTCAGAGCTCATTTCCACAGACTGTCACTGTTACAACAGATTTTTCTGAGGTAAGTTGGTCGATGTCAGTCAGCAGTTTTGCCGTCGTAGCCCTGTGTCTTTCCTGCATGTTCCCGGGCTGCCCCTGCTCCCCACTGTGGGGCGTTTGCTGTGGTGCGGTGGGACTCTAATGATTGTGGTGTCAGGTTTGGTTTTAGCTTCTGTCCTCTCTCCTCAGTGCTTTGACCTTCAGGGCACAGTCGGGATAAACAGGCCTCTGATGGAGGCCATTACTTCTAGCTGTCAGATACTGATGCACACAGCCAGGGCAAGGTTTAAAGCCGCTCCCTATTCCTGGGAAGCAATATGGTGGAAGGTCCACAACTACACCGTTTATACCTATCCAGACTACTGGTGCAGTTTACAACTGGTCCAGATTCCCTCCCTTTCTCTTTGGCCCTTCCCCTTAAATGTATGTAAATGTGTAAGGTGGAAGCAATATGGTTAAAGCTCCATCAACTACACTGCTTATACCTAGCCAGACCCTACAGATGGGTAAACATTGGAAGGTTAGGACCAAGGGAAGGGGTAGGAAGTGAATTGTGACTGTCATTGTGTTACTTCCAGCTGTGAGCTACTGCTGCACAGGAATTATATTTATTTAATTCTACCTTTATTTGACTAGGCTAGTCAGTTAAGAACAAATTCTTATTTACAATGACGGCTTACATACAGGGTCAGCCCCTGGAGCAAATTAGGGTTAAGTGCCTTGCTCAAGGACACAGACAGGTTTTTCACCTTGTCGGCTTGGGTATTTCGGTTACTGGACAACCTCTAACCACTAGGCTAACTTCCTGGTTGTCCAATTAAAAAAACAATCAATACAGAAGCAGGGGTAGCTAAGGCCAAGGCTTTTTATTAGCCATTACTAGGACCAGGAGTTTTTCCTCCTGACCAGGAAAAACTCCTGGCCATAGTTATTATGCAAAACCCAGTTTGCTCTTTTTAAACTCAAGTTCTTAACCCCAGCCCTACAAAGTGCTTTTATCCATACTCTTCTCATGTGTAAAATGCGTGATCATAATCGTCAGAAGCACATCAGAGACTTCTTTTTCTCTTTATGCTAAGCTTTAAACCAAAGTGCAGCTGCAGCTGTTCTTTAAAGTTCAACGAGCCAGACTGTGATCTCCACCGCTTATGATCCTGGTAACACTTAAGATGTCTTCTCCGGTGTTTTACATATCGACTACTGCCTCCAGCTGTATCACCATGCCGGCTTTGAAGGTGTCTGAAGACTTATTCCAACTTTAAAATATATGACTAAATTGATTTTCTCACCTTAAAATGACATTGCAAATGATTCTGCCTGCTTCCCAAATGGAACCCTATTCCCTATATCAGGGTTCCCCAACTGGCAAATTTGAGCAACAAAATAAAAGACTGTTAAAACACCAGGAAATCAGCTCCAATAATTTCAAACCACATATACTAAAAATATATGTGTGATGGTACACAAATGTAATTAAGTTTTGAAATGATGTTTTAGTTGAATGTTTTATCTGTTTAGGCTTCTTGTGGTCAATTTTCAGTCTACAAATTAAGTACCCGTCCCCTGAGCATCCACTCAAGAAAGAAAACGGGCTGTGAATGAATCTTTATTTATTTAACTATAACCTTTATTTAACTATATAGGGAATAGGGTGCCATTTGGGATGCACACACTATTCTTGAGGTGTGAAAGAAAGGAAACTAGTGGGTTGTTAAGGAAAGGAAACTAATGGGTTGTGAAGGAAAGGAAACTAGTGGGTTGGATGGTGATGGGTAGGGAGGATAGGGCGTGTAGGGGGTGTTCATGAAAGGGAGGAACCGACTGTCACTGGGCTCACAATATTTCACAACACCTTTGTGTTTTGCACTGTGCCGGGGCTGATAACAATGTTTACGTCCCTCTCACCAAGACACACCAGGAAGCTGAGATTACCTCTGCCTTCAGAGAGAGACTGGGGCTGCATCCCAAATGGCACCCTATTCCCTATACAGTGCACTACTTTTGACTAGGGCTCATAGGGCTCTGGTCAAAAGTAGTGCAAGATGTAGGGAATAGCATGCCCTTTGGGACTTAGCCTGGGCGAGAAACCCCCAAGGTGTATTCTGGTTGTTCGTAGCTTTATCCCCCATGCAACACTTTATCACAAACAGGTCTGTTCAAACGGTTGTGCCAAAAAAAGCTGGGTAACATTGTGTAAAAAGTGGAAGGCAAATGTTTAATTCTCAAACCTTCCTAGCATCTACAAAGACCGTTCACCTTCTTCACCATTTGAAATGCTGAAATAGAAGTGGCAAGGGCTGGAAATTGAAAGTGATCATGCCCCTCCATCCAAACTCTGCTGAAGCAACACTTGTACAATACAATCCAGTCTGTCATTTATTTGGAGAGGCACTCACCACCGCGTCCGATGGTAGCTGCTATGTTTGTGTCGTCCTATGTCTCTGATGCATCCATTTCTGTCTGTGGTTGTGTCCACCTTGGTGTCCGCTACCTCCCCTTTTCTCTCATCAGCTTTGAGTGGCTGGCAGGTTGTTGTCTCCGTGCTGTGGATTGATAGAATAAAAGAAGAATGGATTTAGTTGTGTGTGTCTCTCTCTCTCTCTCTCTCTCTCTCTCTCTCTCTCTCTCTCTCTCTCTCTCTCTCTCTCTCTCTCTCTCTCTCTCTCTCTCTCTCTATCTCTCTATCTATCTCTCTCTCTCTCTCTCTCTCTCTCTCTCTCTCTCTCTCTCTGTCTCTCTCTCTCTCTCTCTCTCTCTCTCTCATGTTGTTGCCAGCTGCAGGTGACTCTGGAGCACATTCCATTTGAAACATTCTCAGAATACTAACTGTTAACTGTTTTCATTATACCGTTTGAAATGCATTGATGCGTCACTCCGGGTAAAATTCTGCATAGGGCCTATTTTATTTCTCCTCCTTTCAGTCACTCCACAGGATGTATTTTTTGTTTATATTTTTCCCACCCAGACCCTGGCTGCGTACCAAATGGCACCCTATTCCCTATATAGTGCACTACTTTTGACCAGAGCCCCAGGGGCCTTGGTCAAAAGTAATGCTCTACAGAACCTGGATAACACCAGAGGTCAGCTATTCCCAATTCAAATTAGCTGTCAGTTGAAAAGCAGTTATTTACATGCTTCAGTTGACCTGACATCCTCTGAAATTATTTTCTGCATCTCGAGTTCTCGAGGTTGGCAGGCGTAGCAATGGGGAGCCTTTGGCAAGTGGAACAGTTGAACAGTTAAGCACAGACAGCTCCTTGAGTTTGTCCTTCCATAGGGATGGAGAAACTATCGCTTATACATAGTAGCATAGTAGCAACTATAAGACCCAAAAGCTAAAACAATTCAGTCACATTTTCTCACCATGCTATATTACTATGCTCTATTACTCACAGATTTACCACTTCATTCTCCCAACATTGTGCATGGAAATCAGTGTTACGGAAATAACACCAGTAATGAATGAATATAACAGCATCCACTACATGCAATCCATTTAAGTATGCACTTAACTATGGACGATCATGACTTAGACACAAAGCTACTGTACCATTTCCTACGCAGTTTTGTATTAAAATCATATGGAAATGATTTAGCCTTTTTTGCATTGACTCCTACAATCTTGGCTTCATCACAATATCAAAGTAGCACACTTTATAGGGAATAGGGTGACATTTGAGACGCAGGCTTCTCTGTGCCTTTTCCTTATTACCATACTGTGTTTTAGTCATGGGAGATTGAAGAGTAATTATACAGCCTCCTCCTTTCGAGCGTCTCTGTCTGATTGTAATGAGAAGATAATCAGGAACTGAGATTAAGACTTGATTGCCTCCTCCTCTCCCTTCGCTTTCTGCTTTCTCTCTCTCTCCCACCACGGTATTATAGACTGAGGGCCACACACACCGTCTGTACGGCCCGTAGTGTCAAACTAATAATGTAAGAGTGCAGGCTGTTTCCAACACGGTGGTGAGTTTTAAAGGTGAAATGAAGACAGCTAGCGCTTGCTGGGTTGGGTGATTAACATGATCAAGGAATCAAGGGAAGGAGACTGAGGCTGTTAGAGGAAATAAATATTTCAATACGAACTAATATTTAAATACGGAATGTTTTTATTCTGTTGGGAGAAAAAGTAGACCCGGCATCATGGAGCAGTGTTTATTCCGAAGACGCAGTGATGGAATATCTTTCCAGATTTGTCCTGTATTTGAAGAGGAATTATGAGCCTAATGATTTATATGAATTCACTGAAAACACGCATTTCTCTTTGTCTCTCGCTCTCTGAAACCAGACAGAATAAATGTCCTACTACCGTACGCCCTACTACTGCGACATTCAAATGTACAAAAATATCTGAAATGCAGATAGATATCGGTCTCCACTACAACATACCTAAACTCTACACTGAGTCTACAAAACATTTCATGACATAGACTGACCAGGTTAATCCAGGTAAAAGCTATAATCCCTTATTGATGTCAAGGAAACAGGTTAAAGAAGCATTTTTAAGCCTTGAGGCAATTGAGGCATGGATTGTGTATGTGTGCCCTTCTGAGGGTGAACGGGCAAGACAAAATATTTAAGTGCCTTTGAATGGGGTATGGTAGTAGGTGCCAGGGCGCACCGGTTTGAGTGTGTCAAGAACTGCAACGCTTCTGCAACGCCTGTGTGTATCAAGAATGGTCCATCACCCAAAGGACATCCAGCCAACTTGACACAACTGTGGGAAGCATTGGAGTCAACATGGGCCTGCATTCCTGTGGAATGCTTTTGACACCTTGTAGAGTCCATGCCCAGACTAATTGAGGCTGTTCTGAGGGCAAAAGGGGATGCAACTCAATATTAGGAAGGTGTTCCTAATATTTAGTACACTCAGTGTAGCCTATCAAAACAAATTTCCCATTAGAATTGATCTGTTTTTTTAATATAACAAATCCTCCTGCTGCGGGATTATTTTACTCCTGCCACAAAACTGGTCAAATTAAGATCTAACATCTGTAAGCGGAGTTATACGTTGGACAGAAGTCGGTCAAAACCTGCAATAAGGTGGAAACTGTTTAGGGGTAAATAGAGAAGTAAGGACCAATAACATGGTTCCTATGCCATGAAGAACTATGTTTTTGTTAACGTAGATATGACCCACAGTCATAATTAGAAAGAATGCCCTGACAGAGATGGTATTACAAAGGTATGTCAGTTTTGGGTCATACTTTCCCTCAAGACATTAGTTTTACCAAATAAAGATGAACACAGTCATCCTTTTCTGCTTGACTTCCTATCATACTAATGATATTGTCACGTTCGGGTGTGTAGAGAGACCAAGGCGCAGCGTATCCATAGTTCGACATGATTTATTGAATGAACTGACGAACTATACAAAATAACAAATGATATATATAAAGACACACGTAGCACGAACACGGGACATAACATAACAATGAACCACGCCAACGGAGTGGAACACAGACATATAAGTAAGATCCCTAATTAGAGGTAATGCATAGCAGCTGCCTCTAATTAGGGATCCCACACACACACACCAGACAGAAATAGAAATGATAGATCTGCCAGACTCTGACCATAGAAATATAGAGAAGCAAAGCTTCTCTATGGCCAGAGCCTGACAGTACCCCCCCCCAAAGGCGCGGACTCCCGGCCGCAAGAAAATTAAACACAAACATGAGGGAAGGGTAAGGGAGGAAAAAAAAACATCACACGATCGCAGGTGGCGGTTCCGGCCCCGGCGAAGTGGCTAGCTTCCTCCCCATTTCTACTGGGCCCGGTGTGGCTGGCGACTCAGGCCATTTAAAGGGGCAACCCACTGGTCCTGGAAATGACCATGGTGGGGCAAAAGGCTCAGGCCAAGGAGCGGGGCAAATAACCGGGCCAGGACTGGGCATCGGTGTAACAGGCGACTCCGGCCATATAAAGGGGCAACCCACCAGTCCTTTAAATAACAATGGTGGGGGAACAAGTTTAGGCCATGGAGCGGGGCAAATAACCGGGCCAGGACTGAGCACCGGTGTGGCAGGCGACTCCGGCCATATAATCGTCACGGAAGGTTCCGGGCTGTCAATCGTCACGGAAGGTTCCGGGCTGTCGATCGTCACGGAAGGTTCCGGGCTGTCGATCGTCACGGAAGGTTCCGGGCTGTCGATCGTCACGGAAGGTTCCGGGCTGTCGATCGTCACGGAAGGTTCCGGGCTGTCGATCGTCACGGAAGGTTCCGGGCTGTCGATCGTCACGGAAGGTTCCGGGCTGTCGAGCGTCACGGAAGGTTCCGGGCTGTCGAGCGTCACGGAAGGTTCCGGGCTGTCGAGCGTCACGGAAGGTTCCGGGCTGTCGAGCGTCACGGGAGGCTCCGGGCTGTCGAGCGTCACGGGAGGCTCCGGGCTGTCGAGCGTCACGGGAGGCTCCGGGCTGTCGAGCGTCACGGGAGGCTCCGGGCTGTCGAGCGTCACGGGAGGCTCCGGGCTGTCGAGCGTCACGGGAGGCTCCGGGCTGTCGAGCGTCACGGGAGGCTCCGGGCTGTCGAGCGTCACGGGAGGCTCCGGGCTGTCGAGCGTCACGGGAGGCTCCGGGCTGTCGACCGTCACGGGAGGCTCCGGGCTGTCGACCGTCACGGGAGGCTCCGGGCTGTCGACCATCACGGGAGGCTCCGGGCTGTCGACCATCACGGGAGGCTCCGGGATGTCGAGGCGCACCGACGGTCTGATGCGTGGAGCTGGCACTGGAAGCACCTGGCTGGGCTCACGCACTGGAAGTCGAGTGCGGGGAGTCGGCACGGGACGTACCGGACTGTAGAGGCGCACTGGAGGCCTGGTGCGTGGAGCTGGCACTGGAGGAACCTGGCTGGGCACACGCACTGGAGGTCGAGTGCGGGGAGTCGGCACGGGACGTACCGAGCAAGGGAGGCGCACTGGAGGTTGAGTGCGGGGAGTCGGCACGGGACGTACCGGGCTAGGGAGGCGCACTGGAGGTTGAGTGCGGGGAGTCGGCACGGGACGTACCGGACTTTGCACACGCACTGGAGGTAGAGTGCGGGGAGTCGGCACGGGACGTACCGGACTGGGGAGGCGCACTGGAGGCCTGGTGCGTGGAGCTGGCACTGGAGGAACCTGGCTGGGCACACGCACTGGAGGTCGAGTGCGGGGAGTCGGCACGGGACGTACCGGGCTAGGGAGGCGCACTGGAGGTTGAGTGCGGGGAGTCGGCACGGAACGTACCGGACTTTGCACACGCACTGGAGGTAGAGTGCGGGGAGTCGGCCCGGGACGTACCGGACTAGGGAGGCGCACTGGAGGCCTGGTGCGTGAAGCCGGAACTGGAGGAACCTGGCTATGCACACGCACTGGAGGTAGAGTGCGGGGAGTCGGCACGGAACGTACCGGACTGGGGAGGCGCACTGGAGGCCTGGTGCGTGGAGTCGGCACTGATGGCACCGGACTGGTGACACGCACCTTGGGGCGAGTGCGAGGAGCAGGCACATGACGTACCGGACTGGAGAGGCGCACTGGAGGCCTGGTGCGTGGAGTCGGCACTGATGGCGCCGGACTGATGACACGCACCTCAGGGCGAGTGCGAGGAGCAGGCACATGACGTACCGGACTGGAGAGGCTCACTGGAGTGTAGCAGACTGCCGGACCCAGACTGGGCACCGGTGGAGCGGACTGCTCTGGCACTGGAGTAGAGCAGACGGCCGGACCCCGACTGGGTACCGGTAAAGCGGACTGCTCTTTCACGGGAGTGGAGTAGGCGACAGGACACGGATCATTCCACTCCGACATTTCCCGTTCAACTTCCTCCGCTATCTCCCACATTTCCTCCAACACGTCTCCAAACTGGCTCTCCAAATAATTCTCCTCTTCTTCACTTTGCGCCCCCCATTTATATGTTGGGCACAGTGCATCCCACATGGAGAGTGGTACTGGTGCGTCCTCTTCCTTACCAGACCACCCCCATAGCCCCCCCCCGAAATTTTCCTGGGGTTGACTACGGGCTCCGTTTCCTCCTTTTCTCCGCTGTCTTCCTTTCTTCCTCTCCGTTGCTCCAGTTTTACACTGCTTGGTCGGTTGGTGGTTCATTCTGTCACGTTCGGGTGTGTAGAGAGACCAAGGCGCAGCGTATCCATAGTTCGACATGATTTATTGAATGAACTGACGAACTATACAAAATAACAAATTATATATATAAAGACACACGTAGCACGAACACGGGACATAACATAACAATGAACCACGCCAACGGAGTGGAACACAGACATATAAGTAAGATCCCTAATTAGAGGTAATGCATAGCAGCTGCCTCTAATTAGGGATCCCACACACACACACCAGACAGAAATAGAAATGATAGATCTGCCAGACTCTGACCATAGAAATATAGAGAAGCAAAGCTTCTCTATGGCCAGAGCCTGACAGATATACTCTAATGATATTCTGTATTCTTAATTTGAGCCAGTTTGCTACAGCAGGAAAATAATCCTGCAGAAAAAGGAAATGTGAATTATTGTCTGGATTATAATTCATTGAAATCTTTTGTAGGGGTTGATACATTTTTCGTTAGGGAAAATCAAGTCTGACATTTTCAATGGAAATCAAACTTTAGAAGCCAATTTAAACCTTGAATACACTACAAGTTTGCATTTCCTACTGTGCAGGAAAATCCTCAGCAACAAATATGTGATCAAATTAAGATCCTACATATACTTTCCCAAATAAAGATGAGCACAGTCATCCTTTTCTGCTTGACATCCTATCATACTAATGATATACTCTAATGATATTCTGTATAATCATATGCAATCTCTGCTGTTATGGAACACTTATAAAAGGGTGATAACCAGGCTGACTGTGGCTTAGCCTTGTTGTTGCCTTTATCAGAGTGACTCATGCTTCCTGGCACAGTGGCACAGGCCCCTGTGCTCTGTTGCTTTGATATGTGGTACTGCTGCTATTGTGCTGTATCATGTGGAAGAGGGGGCAAGCAACAACAGATGGAGCAGAATCTACATTACAAACAGGAGAGAGGAGCTTAAAGGGGGAATTACTTTCACGTCAGCAAACTCCCCAGGGTCAGAGAGAGAGAGAGAGACAGAGCGAGAGAGCGAGAGAGCGAGAGAGCATGTGTATGCATTCTTATATGCACATTAATGCATTATTGTGTCCGTGTACGGAAATTAACGATCTATTACCGTGTATTATTCCGTATGTAAATCTATGACACTCAATTTAGTATGATATATTACGCTACGTTAGGTTACATTATGAATGGAATAGCGGTAGTGCAATATCATATGCATTATAGGACATTTAGTGTCATACGTCTTAACCGTCGTGCAGTACGAATCGGAAGAAGTAATTTATTATATTATTATATGTATTTTTCTGAGACCAGGTTGCTTTTGCACCATAATAACAATAACATCGGCGAACGACAAAGGTTGGGATAATTTATGTAAAAGCTTAGAAGAACTAAAACAACAAAGGTTAGGTGAATTTACGTAGCAGGTTAAGTGAACTGGGTTAAGTTTAGGATAAAGGTTAGGGAAAGGGTTAGCTAAAATGCCACCTTGTCCCCGACTCAAGTCGAATACGCAACCTTTGCTAGATGATCACGGATTACGGCCACCCATCCAACCTCCTTACTTCCATTCCTGTCTAAAGTAACTAGACCATCAGTACATATCATCCATCTCGGAGTTGCTCAGAAATACGTAAAGTATGTTTCGTATGGCTCTGATGCCAGGCTGACACACATGCATGTATGTAAGCATGTGTCCAGACACACTGTTGTGCACGCACGCAGACAGCACCTCTAATGACGGTGTGAAAGAAATTATAATAGTAATAATAATAGTACGTGAGATCTGCACCCCCGCTGCATGAAAAGCTGACATGATCGCCTCCTGCACCGTGACATGATCGCCTCCTGCATCGGTGACATGATAGCCTCCTGCATCGGTGTGTGTCTGTTTCGCTCTTTTCTTCCTTCTGCACAGACACTTCCAAATGGAGTGTTTACCCAAAACGAGAGGGGAAAACAAGAGGCGATTTGTACGTTCGGCCCAGTACATCACTGGGGCCGAGCTTCCTGCCATCCAGGACCTATATACTAGGCGGTGTCAGAGGAAGGCCCAAAAAATAGTCAAAGATTCCAGTCACCCACGTCTTAGACTGTTCTCCTTGCTACTGCACGGCAAGCGGTACCGGAGCGCCAAGTCTAGGTCCAAAAGGCTCCTTAACAGCTTCTACCGCCAAGCCATAAGACTGCTGAACAATTCATCAAATTGCCACCCCGACTATTTACATTTATTTAGCACATCTATTTATTTAGTACATTATTTAACTTTAGTTTATTTAGTAACTATTTTTTATTTTTTTATTTTTTTTACTTTCCCCAATTTCGTCATATCCAATTGGTAGTTACAGTCTTGTCCAATCGCTACAACTCCCGTGCGTCCTCTGAAACACCACCCACCAAGCCGCACTGCTTCTTGACACAATGAACACTTAACCCGGAAGCCAGCCGCACTGTGTCGGAGGAACCACCGTAAACCTGGCGACTGAGTCAACGTGCATGCGCCCGTGCATACACTGCATTGTTGGTTAAGGGCTTGTAAGTAAGCATTTCACGATATGGTCAACACCTGTTGTATTCTGCGCATGTGACAAATACAATTAGATTTGATGGCAGACCTTCTAGGGAGAGATGGTAGATGGAAGCAGCTTGGAGCGGAGTGTTGAATGGAGCCTCCACAAGGATGTAAGAAAGAGGGATTCTGATTATGTTCCAACTTCCATCCCTTCCACTACTGATGCCCTGCTGTGACTGGATACTTTCTCACAAGTATTTTGTATTTGTATTTATTATGAATCCCCGTTAGCTGCTGCTGATGTATCAGCTACTCTTCCTGGGGTCCATCCACTTCTCATGGTCACTGTGAACTGATGTGCTTTCTGTTTTGCACACGCGGATGCACACACACACACACACACACTGTAAAGGAGTTACTGTGAATTTAAAATTCTGTATTTCATATTTCAGTACACTTACAGTAATATAAATACGGTATCAAAGCAAGTACTGTGTAATGACACACAGTACAATAACGTAAAATGGACTGTATTATACTGTAGAAAAGTCAACTCTACTGTAGTCGGTATGAGTGAATGAATGAATAAATGAATAAATGAAATTCTGTTTAGGGGCGGGTTTTGTATTTCACAGTATTTTACTGTAATTACAAGGGATTGATGCAAGCAGGTTGGCTGCTAGGTAAAGTGTTTACACACATTACAGCATATTAATGATGCCTTAACAAAGGCTTCCAAACTAGCAGTTTTTACAGGGCAAAACAGACCAAAGGACATGACAAAATGCTCAACCATTTAAGGTTTAAGACTTGCTGCAACTCCAAACTTTCCCCTATACATTTTAAATTGATGGGGTACTATAACCACATAGAAGTCAAATTGGTACGGCATTCTCACTCACAGGTGCAACAAACATAGCCTCTTGCAAGGCACGCCTCAAAATATGTTGATGCGTCAGAACAACAATACCATGCACCCACTAGTGGTCAAAAGGTTTTTGGCGCTCCAAAGATGCGGTACGGTAATGTATTCTGCGGCATCCATTCGCAATACAGCAATTCTTTCCCTATCCGCAATATCTTCCCACAATGAACCATCATTTACAGTATGCTGCAGTAAAACATTTCAGAGATTTTTACTGTTGATTATACCCGAAATTATTATTATTGTATAAATTAAAGTTGCAGTGCACATCTACAGGATACATACTGTCATTGGCAAGAAGACCTGTCCGTGTCTAATAGAGTTTGTGAATAACAAGAAGCCCTAATAGAGGAGATACCAGAAAGGATCGATACACCTAGCCTCAAACAGGAAGGGAAAACAAGATGGTGGATCAATAAATTAAACAACATGACCACAGCCGGTCAGGGAGAGGGCAAGTCAAAGGAGATGTCAACATTTACTGCAGTGGCAACAGGTCATCCCTCCAAATGCATGGCCCCAATCCCAATGCATGGATTATGGTCCTCCTCATTGACATTGACATAGTACATGTAGGTTATAGAAAACAAACATGGTGTGACAGGAACCCATCCTGCATACAAAATGGTGGGTTGCCATATCTGAGAATTATTAGTGATATTCTCTTCATCAGTGGATGATCAGTGACTTTGGGGGAGCCTTTGTACAGGCAGTGGTCTCATAAACAAATCACTCAGAGTTAGTAATGGAAACTCAGATAGAGGAGTCCACTGTTCATGTACTACTACCCTGAAACCACAGTGGAGATGGGGAAAAGTGACAGAAAAGAAAAGTGGAAGGATATGTTCCAATATACAGTACGTACCTCTTAGCATACCACTTAGAACGTTAACCTTATTTTAATTGGCATGCTAATATGGACATGGTAACAGAGTTGAAAATAAAGGAAATATGTGCGTTAGTGTGTCTTAGGGATCTTCCTTCCCCAGTTGCCATGGGTGATTTGAGCATTCATTCGTCCCTAGCCGCTCCTCTGAAGTTCAGCAAGGCTAATACGCTGTTCATTATCCATGTCAAAGCTAGCAGGAACAATGGATAATCATTATTATAGGCGATGATAGTCATGGTAATTAGGAGTGGAAGAGACATTATCTAGTACCACATTTAACACCCGATAGACTAGCATTCCCTGTTTTAAATGAAGGCTTATATTGTTTGTCCAAGTTCCATATTCTAGGGACAACGTAATTATCACCCAAAGACTTTCCTAGATAGCAATTATATTAATGATGTGAATACACTGGCCTCGGGGGTAGATACACTACTCCAATAACGAACATGTAGACTTTTCATGTAGAGTTGAATTGATCTATGAAACGTCTTTTCCAGTATTTTTTCAGTAACTATGGTGGATAAAGAACCAGGCTAGCTCAGCCCAGGCTCGGTTCAGCTCAGTTTAGTGGTGTGAAATAGGTCTACATGGAATGCTACTGTATCAGGGTTGGGGTTTATTCTGTTTCAATTCAGGAAGTACACTGAAATTCCAATTCCAATTCTCTTCAATGCTTTGGTAACTGGAATTTGGTTTACCTTCTGAATTTACTGGAATTTAAATGGAATTTAACCCTTTACTGTGTGTCCCTGTGTTATCTCTGTCAACCCTCACATATCTGTTTTTTTGCAGCATGCAGTGGCTCGTATTTGTGAAGAAGAAGTAAGCACCCACTGTGCTGGAATTAGGTCAGTGTCTAATGAAAGCGGAGGAGGAGAGGTGCAGCGATGATTACAGAGGTCACTCCACTCTCGGTCAACACACACCAGTAGAAGCCTCCACCGTGACTCCCACCCAATACACAAACCCACCCACACCTATCCACTCATTATTAAACAAAGCAGGTACATACACTTATACACCAGCTTGAACATAGGAAAAATGTCATCTCAAACAAGCAAGCCGTTTAAGTGGACTGCGGTGGTACTAGATTTTTCATACGGATGAGACCAAGCCCAGCCAGTGTTCTCACAAATAGAGCAAGAATAAGAACCACATACCTCTATATGAATGAATTTAGACGGCCTTGTCTCATAATGAGAACATGTGGCATTTAGGAAATCCTTCTTTCAAGACTGGTTCTCAACTCTGGTGCTCGAGTACCCCTAACATCACACGTTTTTTGTTGTGGCCTCTGACAAACATACTGGATTCATCTCATTGAGGGCCTGATGATTAGTTGACAAGTTAAATCAGGTGTGCTTGTCTGAGGATTCAATAAACATGTGTACCGTTGGTGGTACTCGAGGACCAGTGATCTACAACGTTCAGTCTGTTTCAGTAAAAGTGCTATTTCATTGTCATTGTCTCAGGGAGAGAAAAATCTCATCACACACTCTCTGGCCCTCTCCTGCAATAGACAATTTCTCACAGAAAATCCCAAATGAACGTAGTCGGGTAATTGATTTTTAGTAACACTCCTAGCTGCCAGGATTAATCACTATTCACAGGGATGGATGCAAATCCTTCTGGGCAGCCGAGACAAGCTCAAATTGGCCACCGCCTTCTTCTGGGCTGTTTCTCAAATGGCACCTTACTCTCTATATAGTGCACTGCTTTTGACCAGGGCCCATTGAGCTCTTTCCCAAAGTAATGGGGTAACATTTGGGACGCACACCTGCACTGCCTGATAGAAGTGGACATCAAGGATTTAATGGTCGCTCAGACACAATTAGGAGGTATCGCTGGTCGCTGGCCGTGGGTTATTCTCTGTCTCTAAGGGGCTGCTCCAATCCTTGTGTCCAGTTTTACTTCTAAGGCTTTTGACAGGAGGTTCAGATACACAGGGTTTTGACAGGAGGTTCAGATACACAGGGTTTTGACAGGAGGTTCAGATACACAGGGTTTTGATAGGAGGTTCAGATACACAGGGTTTTGACAGGAGGTTCAGATACACAGGGTTTTGATAGGAGGTTCAGATACACAGGGTTTTGATAGGAGGTTCAGATACACAGGGTTTTGATAAGAGGTTCAGATACACAGGGTTTTGACAGGAGGTTCAGATACACAGGGTTTTGACAGGAGGTTCAGATACACAGGGTTTTGATAGGAGGTTCAGATACACAGGGTTTTGATAGGAGGTTCAGATACACAGGGTTTTGATAGGAGGTTCAGTGATCACTGCACAGGGATATGGTGATGATATTTTTTCTGCTTTTATGCTCCAATGAATGTCTGTATATGATATGAACTATTTTATATGCACTATAGACAGACAACTCAGAGGATTTTGTGAAATACATTTGATTCAAACATCTCACCGTCTTACTACTCCAGTTGTAGTATTCTGTCTTATTTTTCGTATTATAATTTTTTGGGGCACACAAGAAAAAAACAAAAAAAACAATACGATGAAGGTTTAAAGGTGAGCAAAAATAACCTGTGCAGGAGAGCCAAGAAACCCAGAGGTTATTGTATTTCGATTTTTAAGAGAGATAAACAAATAATTGAAGATTTACACAAAGAAGAAGGAAAACAGATGGTGAATAAGAGGGTAAAGAATAGAAAAAGTATAAACGCATAATCAAAATAAGAGGCAAACAGGCAGAGGAGTTATTGGGATGAGGTGTCAAGTGGAATGTTCAGTCTTAGGAAATATAATGGTGTAATGAAATCACCACGTTTTCATTCAATTTGCTATTGCACTGACCCCAGTAATTACAGATTACTGATTAGTCACTGGCTGCGTCTGAGGATGTGATTTCAGACGCAGACCCCGAGTAGAAGAAACAAATCCAACCTTCTCGTCTGTCTGTACTATCAGCCGTATCAAACGCTAGCCCTTTCTAGATTTTTAAACAATTGAGATTGGCCAGTAAAGCTCAATCTAGTGAGATAGCAAAGTGACTTTGAAGACAAGTGAGGTTGGTTTGTTCAGTTATTGCAGCCTGATGATAAAATGGAGCAACATAATGGCTTGATTAATTTCCGTTATCACAGCTAGCACAAAGAGTAATTATAACAATGTCCACCTCTCTCTGAACCACACATCAATCAAATTAAGGCAAGTCTCCTCCACTCTCCATCTCCTGTTCTGCGTCCCAAATGGCATCTCATTGTAGTGCACTACTGTTGACGATGGCCCACAGGACTCTCATCAAAAGTAGTGCACTAAACAGAGAATGGGATGCCATTTGGGACGACACCCTGCAATCACTTCCTGTGTCCAAACAGAACAAATTAGGTCAGACCCTCGCCTAGCTTCGGGGGGCCTTCGGCCATGGAAGTGTTGTTTACCCAAGAACGGTGTTCTTTCCCCGCTCTGAGACAAATAAAGGTCAGTCAGGAAGGACGAATGGAATGCTGCCATGACTGGAGAGGAAGGGGGGACTTTAATGGAGAATGTTGTGTTTAATTAACTATAAGGAAGGTTTGTTAGCGTGCTACAGCTCTCTTTCTTACTGCAGCATAGTCTTGGAAATTGCAATACAATTCTAACTCAATATGATACAACTGATATCCATTTAAAACCATAATAGTGCCACATGAAATTACGTTACATTATGAAATATCTACATAGTACAGGAGACTCCTGTATCCTAAACGTCTAACCTCCTGAGGTAGATTAACTAAGTAAGAGCACTTGACTGTGCTGTCTGGGCAGTCTGTGAATAGGACTTGTAATTGGGTCGGGCTTAGCTGTTTTGTGGCTGAGTTGACAGACCCAACGACACAGGGTTTTAGGCACAGAATTAAATATTAGAACTCCCACTAGAATTTTATTAGATCTCTGTGGTTTTCGGGTTTCATTTAAATATATTTTGGGACTTTTTGGGTTGGTTTAGATTAAATTAATACACTCAAATAACTTAAACAATGCTATATCTGGTCACAAAATGTAATGCAATCATATTCTGCCGAGCAACTGAAAACACAGATATTCAGTATCATTAATCATACGGTAGTTATCTGAATTAATCTAAACACCAACACGGACACAGATCTATGACACATCAGAGCTGTGAAAATAAATGCTGTGAAACAAGCTAACGATGAAACTATTCTACTCTAATTGCTATGCCTGGTAAAATGCATTTACACAGATATATGATTCATAGTCCAAAGGATTCAGTAGACACCTGCGAAACTGAGAGGCGTTCAGAGGGCTAGCGGTGATACCTTAATTAAATTCACAAGGGCTGTTATTTCTCTGATATCTCTTACTACAAAGGTAGGATAGAGAAGAGGCTTTGGAGAGGAATGACATTTGAAAATAAATAGAGGAGGATGTTATAAACTTGTAATAAACGTTGTTATAAACGTTGTATAACTCGTATCTCTTCTGATCTGATTTGACGTCTTCCCTTTTTACAAATCAAATACACTTGGAACTCAAAGGTAGAAGTTAACCAAATACTCACAATTGAATTAAACCTCAGGTAGGTGTCAAGGGACTTCAACCTCTCTCTTTGCCATAGACACTTCATGACACGGCCCATCACTAAACTCCCCAAAATGGCTGCCTCTATCACCTCAGACTTCTAACATTCTGTTAGAGTCACAAAAAAAGTTACCGTGACTTATAAGCCAATTTAGTGGCAGGGACAGTTGATGATTCCAACAGGAGGACAGGGCCAACAGATTCAGTTCCAGGTTCCTGTTTCCACTTCCAAGCGGCAAGAACAAAGGGATTAGATTGCAGCGGAATTAGAACCGGTTCCTCCTGGCTAAAAACAGTGGGTACAAAGCAGCTTCCTGACTAACCGCTTTCTGGCATGAAAATGTTCTGATTAACAGAGGCCCATTACCTGTCACCCTTCTGACATTGGCACCGACACGAGGTCAAAATCACCTATGCTAATTTTCACCGTCTATAAATACCAGAGTTCACTGTATGTATTTTTTGCTTGGATCGTTAACAAGGGAGAATTATAAACTCTATATGACAGTGTGTCAATTAGTCCCCCCCCCCCATTCAAGTTAGTTATAAGTAATTAGGCATTATATTGTGCTAAATTGGAGGGAAAGAGAGGAGAGGAGAAGGGCGGATGAGGGGCAGGGGGGGGGAAGGGAAGGGAGGAAATGGAGGGAAGAGGAGAGGAGAAAAAGGAAAGGAGGGAAACAGTGTTTAATTAGTAGGGCGTGTGACATGTGATGATGCATTTCCTGCTGGCTCTTCCTGTCTTCCTGCCTCGGTTTGATCAGTATGTGTCTGTGTGTGTGTGTGTGTGTGTGTCTGTGTGTGTATGTGTCTATGCTAACGTCTATGGAGAAGCAAGCAGAAACAACTGCTGCATGCTCTACCCTGGCTTTAATTACAACACTGTAGCACCAGAGACGAACGCCACAACATTACGCCAAGAGCCAGCTGTCTGGCAGAAGAGAGGATTGGACCCTTAGTGTGATTGAAGGTTAATGGGGAGAAGAAAAGAAAGCAGTGGCATAGTGTCAGGAAAGCAAGCAGTATTGATTTTGTGCATGTTAAGAAGGAGCCAGTGGCAAACAAGTGCTAAGGGAGTGGCTAGGGAGTTGGACTAGGGAGCCAATAGGGGTCCTGTTCTGGCTGGGAGTTAGGACTCAACAACAGGCAGATGGCTGAGCTTGAGATGGGCCGCTCTACTTGTCAGCTGCTTCTTTGTGAAAAGAAGTACTTCTCCTTTTGAAATAGGACACCATTTACACTTGGATGCTTTGGGGATAGATGGCGATATTCCGAGGTACTTGGGTACTTTAGGGAAACTTTGGGCAGGGAACGTTAATTCCAGAGTTGAAAAAAATAATGAATATTTCATATAAGTTGAGAAGACAGTCAGAATATAATATTATTATGAATTGCTTTCTAGGTAAAACTGCCCCCCTCAATTAGACAAGTAACAATTTGTCAGAAGATGTATAAGATAGGAATAAATAGGAGTTTTTCATGCCTTGAGAAACAGCATCCAGTATCCAAATTAAAATGCAATTTGACAGACCATCAACCGCAAACTCTCTCTTTCCTGTATTCTTCTCCAATTATGCCCCATCACGTTTCCTTGTATCCACTCTGTGGTTAACTCCACACCCTAACAGTCTACACACTGCCAAAGCTTGCCCAGACACACCGACTACAGTGTGGGGGAAATAGCTTCGGACACAGCAGAACTCTGCAGTAATGAGGTTCTTGGGTAACGGGCTAATTTGTGTCAGTAAACATGTCAGGCTTGCGGTGAGGCATGGTAGGGAGAGAGGAGAGTGTAACCCAATGGGGAAATAGATTGCTGTGCGTAGGAAACAGAGTTAGAACGTCTGACAAGGAGCTGAATGTACAGAGGAAATTAGTTTAGAGAGAAGAGTGGGTTGGGAGAGGATGAGGGGAGAGACTGGTGTGTTCCACAAATCTGAACTCTCTCTCTCTGTCCCTCATTCTCGCTGCCTCTCCATCTCTCCTATCCTCTCTCTCACTCTCTCTTCATCCTCCTCTCTCACTCTCTCTTCATCCTCCTCTCTCACTCTCTCTTCATCCTCCTCTCTCTCTCTCTCTCTCTCTCTCTCTCTCTCTCTCTCTCTCTCTCTCTCTCTCTCTCTCTCTCTCTCTCTCTATCCTCTCCCCATCTCTCTCTGCACCCCTCTTACTCTTCCCTCACCCCTCCCTAAGCACGGGAGGCCTTTGCTATGTAAAACAGCCCTGTGAATTATTAACAAAGCCAACTGTACGGCCACCGAACACACTTCACTATATCCCTCCGTCATTAAATAATGAAAGCGAATATAATATAAATATATAGTATATCAGGAATATTGAAAGAGACTAAATAGGAGCTGATCAAAGGAGGAGCGGCTCAATCTGGCGGTTGAGAGACATGAATGATGTGACAAGATGTTGACTGCTGGGGTGTTTTTTTGTTTTGTCCGTTTCTTATTAAAGTGGCCATTTTAAATGAGGATAATGTGGAGACAGGTTAGATCAGTGTTAGCTGCTGGGTTCATAAACAATGGCATTAAAGTGTTGAGAGTGGGTTTGTAATACTACTGTGTTCTGGGTAATTCATTAAGACACACTACATACAGTAACAACTTGGTTTATATTCCCTGAGAAGTTCAACAAAGTCATTCTTAGGGCCCCCAAATCCTGAAAAGGTACGGCACAAAGTCAAAACGTACCATCCTCCTTTTGACAGGAAAATAGGTTTTGTTTCTATTTACTAACTGCAAACATTGTGTTGTTGAGCACCTTTGCATTAATCCAAATGAGCATGCACATTATTGATTTATTCCACAAACCCAATTACTGGTTTTGAATAGGACCCTCTCTGTTATACACATACACTTCACCTGTGTATTTTCGAACACATTGTACCTGGTCTCACGCTAGGCTGGCTCAGGAACAGTCTGTCTGAACAGGTGAGCTCTCACCAGGGGTCTCCCCATGTCTCACACACAAACACACTGAGTCTTCAACACCCCGAGGGTACCAGGTCTATATCTGTCCCACAGAAAGCTGCCATCTCCTGGCCACCTGTGTAGTGTAACGGGGCAGATGGAGACGCAGCGACAATTGAATTCCATGTCGATCCTGTGTGCCTGATATAGCCACCATCTTAATGAGAACCACAGAGGATCGCCCCACACCTCTCTCTCTCTCTCTCTCTCTCTCTCTCTCTCTATCTCTCTCTCCTCCTCTCTCTATCCCTGTCTTAGCTCCTACACGGAGAGAGAGAGACCGTAGCTAGTTATTTCCATAGAAGAGCAGTTGAGTATACGTACACCACAGTGTGTGTGTGTGTGTGCGCGTGTGTGTCAGATAAGACACTCTGCTTCAGGGTGATATAGAATTGTTTTCTTCTTAAATCTCCAAGGGCAAAGATAAACAGTCCGTATTTATACCAAAGCAATGGAAATTCCACAATATTCCTTAGAAGAAAACAAAATCCCTGAGTGTTTTTTCTCTCCTGTGCACTATGAGCTTAGGTTGGAGGTGATCTACAGGTCCTTCTTACTGTATGTTGGTACACATAATTGCCATAGATCAATGAGAGATTGACCTCCACGAGGCACATCCCTGCCAAGTAGGGATGGCGTCTCTCTCTTCTCGAAGACACAGATTAATAAATTGGCTCATCTCCTCCTCTTCCTCCTCTCCCATCAATGTTATTTACTGGCTCATCTCCTCCTCCTCCTCCTCCTCCTCCTCCTCCTCCTCCTCCTCCTCCTCTCCCATCCATGTTATTTACTGGCTCATCTCCTCCTCCTCCTCCTCTCCCATCCATGTTATTTACTGGATCATCTCCTCCTCCTCTCCCATCCATGTTATTTACTGGCTCATCTCCTCCTCCTCCTCCTCTCCCATCCATGTTATTTACTGGATCATCTCCTTCTCCTCCTCCTCCTCCTCTCCCATCCATGTTATTTACTGGCTCACCTCCTCCTCCTCCTCCTCTCCCATCCATGTTTTTTAGTGGCTCATCTCCTCCTCCTCCTCCTCCTCCTCCTCCTCCTCCTCTCCCATCCATGTTATTTACTGGCTCATCTCCTCCTCCTCCTCCTCTCCCATCCATGTTATTTACTGGATCATCTCCTCCTCCTCTCCCATCCATGTTATTTACTGGCTCATCTCCTCCTCCTCCTCCTCTCCCATCCATGTTATTTACTGGATCATCTCCTCCTCCTCCTCCTCCTCCTCCTCCTCTCCCATCCATGTTATTTAGTGGCTCATCTCCTCCTCCTCCTCCTCTCCCATCCATGTTTTTTAGTGGCTCATCTCCTCCTCCTCCTCCTCCTCCTCCTCCTCCTCTCCCATCCATGTTATTTACTGGATCATCTCCTCCTCCTCCTCCTCCTCCTCCTCCTCCTCCTCCTCCTCCTCCTCCTCCTCCTCCTCCTCCTCTCCCATCCATGTTATTTAGTGGCTCATCTCCTCCTCCTCCTCCTCTCCCATCCATGTTATTTAGTGGCTCATCTCCTCCTCCTCTCCCATCCATGTTATTTAGTGGCTCATCTCCTCCACCTCCTCCTCTCCCATCCATGTTATTTGTGGCTCATCTCCTCCTCCTCCTCCTCCTCTCCCATCCATGTTATTTAGTGGCTCATCTCCTCCTCCTCCTCCTCTCCCATCCATGTTATTTACTGGCTCATCTCCTCCTCCTCCTCCTCTTCCATCAATGTTATTTAGTGGCTCATCTCCTCCTCCTCCTCCTCCTCTCCCATCCATGTTATTTAGTGGCTCATCTCCTCCTCCTCCTCTCCCATCGTAGGAAGTCTATTACCTTTTTATATGAGGAAGGTTTATTCAATTTGCTGGAGGCCCAATAGGAAGTTCAGTATGGATGCATTGTGTGTGTGTGTCAGCTCAAGGACAAGTTAATTATTCTATTATTATTCTATTATCCTTAATGTGCAAAAGGTAAAGACGTTAAGGCCTTCGGGCGGCCATGGAGGGTTCAGTTGTATTAGTCATGTGACCTCTGTTGTCCTTTGGGTATAAGTGAGGTCGGTAATACAGTATACATGATTTATAGATGAGCGTTGCATAGTTTGTTTATGCTTACTGTACCTATTATTAGAAAAGGTTTTATACAAATAAATGTGGGGATCTCATGTTCAACTTTGATTAAGCAAACTTTGATTGAGTAAGTCTTCATCTTATCATTTATAGATTTATTAGTGAGTGAACAAATTGCAGAAGTTGATAGATTTATTTTATTTGTATCAATCATAGCAAAGCATATGCAAATATAGCTGTGAGCAGCAATGAACGGGGTTCACAGAATGACAGAAAGGACACAATATCAGTTGGATATTAAAGCAAGCACTCTGTCATTAGGGAATTATATTCCTTTATGTGAATATTTATGTACCATGAAACAAAGTCCACTTTATTAATAGTTATTGCTCTAGTATCCTACAGTACCACCAACTAGTCTGGTGCAGCCATCTAACTGGCCATTTACGGCATTGTGTGGTGAAACATTGGAAGCCATTCACTTTCAATGGAAGGAGAGCGAGAGAAGCGGAGTGGGTGGTGAACCGTTGAGTGATGTGAGCATGGGCGAAGGAGCTGAGCATGCTGGACTAAAGTTGGGGAAAGCTGAACTTTATTCAAATCGTCCGCGATATCGCAACAAAAGTGACCCAATCGAAACTCTCACCATAACGTCCAACCCTTACTGGATTGGCTGACAATGACTGTTGTTACGTAGCACTACCTAGCTTGCTTGCTAGCTTGTTAGCACCCACAGGAGGGGTGCTACGTAACAACAGTAACCTAGCCACGCTAGCCTAGCGTGTAAATGCTCTGTAAGGTTGCAGTGACTTTATATTCCCACAGCTTCTAAGGACAGATACAGTCAAGTGAAAAAGTAAGTACACCCCCTGGAAAGTTCTCTTTTTATTTATTTTTACATATTTGGACAGATGAATATGTAATCTTCACTTCAAGACTATTGACAGATAAAGGTAACCAATTTTACAAATCACACAAAAAAAAAAAAACGTTGAAAATGTTGTGCAATTAAAATAAACAAAAATGTTTTTTGGTAGGCCTATATAGGCTAATTGATGTATTCAACACAAATGGCGCGCTCCGCTCCGTTCTGCAAGAGCATCATCTCGATTACATTCTCAGTTTGTAAAGTGATGCTATTTCCTCAATAATTGGCTATCTAGTTATCATTATTTATTTTATAGACTAGTCTACCTGCTGTTGCAATGTCTCCCTTTCTCCTTCAACAATTGCCCCCTCGACCTTTAATGACAATACAAACCCTGTTTGCTGACCAACAATCTGCTATAATGGTGAAAATAACTCACTAACTAGCATGGAATACACGTGGCTCTAGATTTTGATGTGCAGGAAAATGAGTCAAATAAGATCCTACACGTGTAGCTAGCTAGCAAGCCCTCCTCATTGACAATGTTATTGGGGCAGGGGAATGTTAGATTTGTCTTATAATTTGAGTTTAGCTGTCATTGAAGTTGGATTCAGACGGCGAGAGAGACCTTCCGCCATGTTTGGTGTTTTGTGCTCAGTGACATCATGCACCCAAGAAGCCTCAACCAATCACCTGACAGATGGCAATTACTTTTCCTCCGGAAAGGTAAAAAATATAGAATCTAAGAAATATAAAAAAAGTGAATTGTGGGTGATTGAGGCACATTTTTTCAGCATGAGGAAAGACACCTACATACAACGTTTCAAGTCTCTAGGTCAAAGGGGGCAGCGGATATGAGGGCATAAGTGAGACTTCTTATAACAGTGTTACATATAGGGCAATCAGTGCAATTATCTTTGACCAAGTTACTCACGGCCTCTAATAAACTTTACCAATATTCTTTAGTTATTTTCCAATGTCAATTTCCTTTTTATCTAAAGAAACACAATAAATGTTACAGCTTCGCTGTGAACCCGTAATAGTATTCAGTGAAACAGATGAATTTAGAACCAACCACTCATTGGACCAGGTGGCCAGAGGCCATAATGACGTTCTGTTGTGTAAAGACCATGCCCCAAGAAGAGACTGTGCAGACAGAAAACGGTAATGAAAGCTAATTGAAAAGAAATCAAAGCCATGCGACTCAAAATGATTGGCTGAATTAGCTGAATTAAAGAGTCGTCTATAAGACGATGAGGTTTAAACCTTCTTAGGAGATAATCCCGGTGGAAGTTAAAGGTGGATTCATCAGCGCTGATTCAGTCACTATGCACTGCTACAGTAATATTCACTCATGCATATTCAGCAGAAGAATATCCGGAACAGAAGGAACCTTTCGAAGGCATATGTTTAAATTGGGCTCACAGGATTTGTAGAATCCATAGAATTAGAACTCAAAATCCAAGTTTTGTCGAGGGCTATCATGTAGCCGTGTGAGAAAACCTTTATTTACATCTATTTTCAGGTGTGAAGTGCAGTGCTCTTGGTTTTGAATTAATGTCACACGGCAAAGAGGGAAAATGTGGCAAGAGCAGTAGGAATATTTAACATTCTCAGCCCATTGCCTTTTTACAAAACAGTACATCAGTATGAAAGTTATTCATTGCATTTATGTAATGCGAGGTCAACTGGCCAGCTAATATCAAGGCAGAAAGTGAAGCATGCATACTGTGCTATCAGTTCAATAAGAAGAAGCATATAACCCTGACACTCTATTTGAATTATTAGCCTATATGCAGGCTGAGTGCGCTTTGAATAGTGACACAACCTCGTATGTGAGCGTCTGAGCGTGAGACACAATGACATGAATAACATATTTAATTTCCTTTTCTACGCCGGCTCTTCCAACAGACAGATGAATGTGTAGCGGGATAGATAAATGCTAAAATAATCCTCAAGGCGAGAGACATAGAGAAGTGGCGTTGGAAAAGCAGATGAGCAGAAAACCTCCCAGCCTCCTTACACCCAGTGTCAAAACTGACAGCACTTTTTCCTCACCCTCTCCCCACCTAACGGGATCATTGAAATCGTCTCAAAGTGAAATTGACAGACAACCACTAGGTCGTAAGACGGCGTTCTCTCTATGCTGTATCTGGATGTAAACCTAATTCTCTGCTTTCGTAAAGAGATCCCGTCAGCTTGTCTCTAGGACAAGGTATCAAAGCCCTAAAGAAAAGGCGAAAGAGTGCGAGGCTCGCGGAGCTCTCGGAGCCAGAGATATCCCATGATGCATGGTTACAGCATGGGGTAACACTTAATTTTCAGGGTCCATAATAAACCATTTATAAGGCATTAACAAACTGTTTACTCACAATTTATGAATATTTAATACTACATTTTCTAAATGTTAGTAAGCTAGTTATTCATACATGTATACTGTATATACTTCCTTAATGATGCACCATGCAGAAATTGTTCCGCCATTTCCTGGTTGCTAAAATTCTAATTTCAGTTTGACAAAACAAGATTAGAGGATTTTTTGTTTTGAGAAACATTATACCATCTAAACCGCTGTGAAATATATTTTGAATAACCACAAATATAGTATTTTCAGCTGTTTGAAACTGGTGTACAAAACTGGAAGTAAAATGCAAAAACTAAACTTAAGAACGGGAAGCATAGACACATAGAACAGATCTGCTGCTTCTTAGACTTGCTTTCAATGTAATGACAGATCTATAACATTTCTATGTGAATTTGGTCGGGTCACCAAAAAAGTATTGCAGCAAAACATCCTGGGTTGTGTGCTTAGTCTTTTACCAGGTTCTGCAGGAATGTCAATTGCATGCCCATCTGGTCACTCCAAACATTTATAAAGTAAACTACTAATGATCAGTAAATGGTTCATTAATGTGTCAGTAATTATTAATAAATGGTGAACATGATTTATAAATGCCTTATAAATGGTTTATTAAAGATCCTTAAAATAAAGTGTTACCCAGTGTCATGATGGGCGGCAGGTAGCCTAGCGGTTAGAGTGTTGGGCCAGTATCCGAAAGGTTGCTGGTTCGAATACCTGAGCCGACAAAGTGAAAAACCTGTCGATGTGTCCTTGAGCAAGGCACTTAACCCTAATTTGCTCCAGAGGCGCCATACTACTATGTCTGACCCTGTAGTAGGCCATCATTGTAAATAAGAATTTGTTCTTAACTGACTTGTCTAGTCAAAAAAAGGTTAAATAATAATAAATGATGCTGGCCCTTTCAGTGAATCGGCTAAGGAGGGTGGGGGGGAGACTTTACAACAACGTCATAAATTCCTGACAGAGACGCTCTTCCCCCTGGGCATGCAGTATGGGGAGAGAGAGTGTCACAGTAGAACAAATTATTTCATTCTGCCAATTCAACTACATCCCAGAATTTGAGAATTGAACAATATTCCCATTTTGGAAAATGGATGGGCATGTCCCCCCCTTTCCTATCTGAATCTATTGTGTTATAACCAAACTGTCATTGTTTTGTTTAGTCCCCGAGGGACGGTATTTACTGTATAATGTTAGGATGTTGTGTATATTCTGTAATTGTTTAATTAGCTAGTAAATAAAGAATTGAGCCAATTTGTGTATGGATGATTCATAGTAAAATTGCGGTTAGTGCAGACTACAAGAAATTACGACGAATGAGACTGGACAAGGTAAAATTCATTAATAAGCGACTGTTATGATAAGATATAAAATAATCTGAAGAGTTAAATTCGGGAGATAGTACTCTATAAACAAACATTCTTCCGTGGTGCCCCGACTTCCTGGTTAATTAATATTTATATAGTTAGTTTAATCACGTGATAATTAAGCCTAGAGAATCGATTTGATAATATAACAGTCTTAACTTTTAATGATAGTCAAAGACACGACACCAGCATGGGATTGGCAGATGAAAGAAGGAGAGTTTAAAAGGACTATGTGTGTGTGTGTGTGTGTGTGTGTGTGGTGGTGGTGGGGTGACGAAGCGGCAACGTGGGCTCAATGAGAAGTAATAGGCGAGACGGCAGCGTGTGTCGGTCGGAGGAAGGAGGAGACTTGACGTAGCCTCTCTACCTAGCCTCAGACACTGAGCCGAGCAGAGCCAGAGAAGTCTTCCTTCGGATGTAGAGAGCCTGACATTGGGCTCAACACTTGGCTGTGAAGTGTCTGTCAGTTTGTGCAGGGATGGAGCTGGTGGAACGCTGCACACTAGATAGTGCTACTCTCAGATTAGCCCTCCTCTCCTCCTCTCCCGTATTACACCTAATCTCTCCTTCTCTCAATCTCCCAAACTATATTCTCAACAGGATGGGTTGCTGCTGAGGTGGTGATGGGGGGAGAGAGGCACAGCGATGTACTAGAGCGATGAAGAGTAAATACTGGGCACACACTGGTTGAATCAACATTGTTTCCACATCCTTTCAATGAAATTAGGTTGAACCAACGTGGTAGAATAGACGCTGAATTGACATCTGTGCCCAGTGGGAAGTTAATATCTCTAAGTCCTGTGGGTCCTTGGAATTCAGAGAAGGGTCTTATTAAACAGGATCAGATGTACACATTATAGTCGTACTATTACATATCTATACCCCATATTCTTGGTCCATACTTAATTTGTAGAGTATTTTCCTGGCCAATTTCTCTCAAGCAGTGGCATATGGGCTTTTTACAGTTTTGACAAGCTGATCATAGTGAAAAAGAAAAGACTTCTATGTTTCTCACTGTGTAAACACATTGCAAATAAGCTTACGATAACTTCTGATGAAGTTAGCTAGCTGATATTCAGAATGTACAGTGCATTGGGAAAGTATTCAGACCCCTTGACTTTTCCACATTTTGTTACGTTACAGCCTTATTCTAAAATGTATTAAATGTTGTTTTTTTTCTCATCGATCTACACACAATACCCCATAATGACAAAGCAAAAACAGGTTTAGACATTTTTACAAATTAATTAAAAATAAAACTGATATCACATTTACATAAGTATTCAGACACTTTAGTCAGTACTTTGTTGAAGCACCTTTGGCAGCGAATACAGCCTCGAGTCTTCTTGGGTATGACCCTATGACGCACACCTGTGTTTGGGAAGTTTCTCCCATTCTTTTCTGCAGATCCTCTCAAGCTCTCAGGTTGGATGGGGAGTGTCGCTGCACAATTATTTTCAGGTCTCTCCAGAGATGTTAGATCAGGTTCAAGTCTGGGCTCTGGCTGGGCCTCTCAAGAACATTCAGAGAATTTTCCCGAAACCACTCCTGCGTTGTCTTGGCTATGTGCTTAGGGTCGTTGTCCTGTTGGAAGGTGAACCTTCGCCCCAGTCTGAGGAACTGAGCACTCTGGAGCAGGTTGTCATCAAAGATCTCTCTGTAGTTTGCTCCGTTCATCTTTCCCTCGATACTGACAAGTCTACCAGTCCCTACCGCTGAAAAACATCCCCACAGGATGATGCTGTCACCACCATGCTTCACAGTTGGTATGTCGCCAGGTTTTCTCCAGACGTGACACTTGGCATTCAGGCCAAAGAGTTCAATCTTGGTTTCATCAGACCAGAGATTCTTGTTTCTCATGGTCTGAGAGTTCTTTAGGTGCCTTCTGGCAAACTCCAAGCGGGCCGTCATGTGCCTTTTACTGAGGAGTGGCTTCCGTCTGGACACTCTACCATAAAGGCCTGATTGGTAGAGTGCTGCAGAGATGGTTGTTCTTCTGGAAGGTTCTCCCATCTCCACAGAGGAACTCTGCAGCTCTGTCAGAGTGACCACCGGGCTCTTGGTCATCTCCCTGACCAAGGACCTTCTCCCCTGATTGGTTAGTTTGGCTGGGCGGCCAGCTCTAGGCAGAGTCTTGGTGGTCCCAAACTTCTTCCATTTAAGAATGGTGGAGGCCACTGTGTTCTTGGGGACCTTCAATGCTGCAGAATGTTTTGGTACCCTTCCCCAGATCTGTGTCTCGACACAATCCTGTCTCAGAGCTCTACAGACAATTCCATCGACCTCATGGATTGGTTTCTGCTCTGACATGCACTGTCAACTGTGGGACAATATATAGACAGGTATGTGCCTTTCCAAATCATGTCCAATCAATTGAATTTACCACAGGTAGACTCAAATCAAGTTGAAGAAACATCTCAAGGATGATCAGTGGAAACAGGATGCACCTGAGCTCAATTTCGAGTCTCAAAGCAAAGAGTCTGTATACTTATATAAAAAAGATATTTCTGTTTTTTATATTTAATAAATTAGCAAAGTTGTCTAAAAACCTGTTTTCACGTTGTCATTATGGGCTATTGTGTGTAGATTGATGAAAAATATAAAATATTTAATCAATTTTAGAATAAGGCTATAACGTAAAAAGTCAAGGGGTTTGAATACTTCTCGAATGTGCTGTAAACAGCCAAATTGATTAGTCACAGGAATCAGGACTAACAAAGCCAATGCAATGGCCTGTTTTACAAAACGGTAGGCCTACCACACGGATGGGCATGTCCGGACCGGCCTTCATTTCCACATCCGAACCAATCATTGACGTCTATGTATGGTTCAGATTTTGTCCGGTCTGGACCAGCCTCGAATTGGTCCAAACATAGACATCTATAAATGGCGTCTTTTTAACTTTCATTCAGAACCAAAAAAATCACCTGATTTCAACAGTGGGATAATACACATTTTCAACATCTGGAAAATACGTGTTTTGAACATCCGGAAAATATGTATTTTCACCTTTCATCCAGAACCTAAATTGAACCTAACATCAACAGGGGGGAGGTTACAAGCAATTAAATCAATTTCCATTTTTATCAAGATATTACATTTGTTCCATAACATTAAATAATGACTCCAAACACTTTCCTTACCTAAGGCTTTCACATTAACTGGTTACCAAATGGTGACCATCTCATCAGTTGAAACTATTCCAGGCTCTTTAGTATCACAGTACCTACGCAGATATCATTTCAAATTCTGTGCTGGCAATGAACATATAGTCACCACATTACCTGGAATTACATTCACTTTCACGGGTGGTAAAAAATTACAAACTGAAAGCCACGCCCCAAATAGGCAACGCCTCCGACTCTTCTGATAGGCCTCCACTGCTACATTGCAGCCTACTTTATGCAATGCGTATGCGCATGAGGTGTTGAAAGCAATTTAGAAGCTTCCATTCAATCAAGAAAAATCACATTGAACTGACAAATTTGTTATTTGATTTTAAACTAATTGAATAGAATAGGTTGAACGAACCAAAGTGTAATTTTGGATCATACCAATCAGAAAAAGCACAGAAAAGGGAATATGTGTGTGCTCCCTGCATCCTTGACTTTGATATCTAAGTCTATTATAGATACCCTTTAGCCATCATGAGTGGAATTATGCCACCAGTCAAGATCCATTAGTTTAGCTGCATCATCACTTTAAAGGTCATCATCCCATATTCACTCTCACTGAATATTTTAAATTCAATGAGGTGGGATCAGGATTACACTCGACAGCATATAATCCAGAGCCCACAGCTAAAGTTTTTTCACTGCTTACTTTTTACTTGACAGTTAACAAAGTATATGTTATAAACAAAGTATATGTGATTAACAACAGAGCAAGAATGAGTGCTCACTACATTGACTGATCGACATAATCATGAGTGCATTGAAAACCCAGTCCATAAATATGCCTGAAACACATACCATACCTTATATATATTTCACATTATTCTAGTTTTGTTGTGTATCGTTTCACAGAGGTTTACTCAGAAAAGAACAACAGAGAAAGAGAGAGAAAGAGAGAAATACAGAGAGAATAATTTGAAACTCATTTAGATGGGACAAAGACACCAGAACATCACTGCTTTCTGATCAAAGCTACATCATTCATTCCGAGCCTATCCTCTTAGGCAGATCTAGGGGTTTTACCACAAGTTGATGTCTTAAACTGCCTGCATCCCAAATGGCTGCCTTTTCCCTTTTATAGCGCACTACATTTATAGGGCTCTGTTCAAAAGCAGTGCACAATAAAGGGAATGCGTTGCCATTTGTGATGCAGACACTGTCTTCAGTTCAGAGTCAAAGGGAGATGCTGAGACAAAGCAATTCAATCTCTTTCACCACAAGGACACTGCAGAGCTCAACATTTTAATTGAAATCCCTAAAATAACTGTTTAATTACGGGACTATCTGCAAAGGCTTTCATGTTTTCCAAATGAACTGAGAGAAAAGCGTGATTACCGATTTTTTTTTTCTCCCATCGACACAAAATGAAATAGATAGGCTATTAAGAAGTTTGGAAATTGAGACCCTCCCTCGTCCCATTCTAACTCAGTTGATGATTAAGCCAAAGAAATTATATGAGATGCATTAATTAAACTTTATAATTGTCAAACTATCCCCTAATTCCCAATTCACCATCAGATCCATATAGATACATTTAATAGGAGGTCAACCAATTACGGAGGATCCATGCTCTTATAAATCCAAACACCTACATTTTGAAAGTAAATCGTAGGTGACTAATAAATGCGATTTGGCCAGACAATAAGAAATAAGAACTGATTAGACCTCCACCTCCACTTTCTAGAGTATTCCAGTGTTTCCAGGCTAACCTGTCGGCTTCATTCTCTCTATTCATCCTCAGCACGATCTGCCAGCTACTGGAACGTCGCTGAGAATAACAGTCACACTGTAGAGCCTCAGCCAGCCATCACTACTGTCTGTAACATACAGCTTTGGAGAACACAATCCCTTTTTCCTTTTCTGTTCGACAACACTCTCAAAAGCTTACACTAGTTTACTTCTGATCAAGCATTACTTTGCTGACATTATACATTTTCTCATGAACTACACACACTATATATACAAATGTACGCGGACTCCCCTTCAAATTAGTGGATTCAGTTTTTTCAGCCACGTCTGTTGCTGACAGATGTATAAAATCGAGCACACAGCCATGCAATCTCGATAGACAAACATTGGCAGTAGAATGGCCCTTACTGAAGAGCTCAGTGGCTTTCAACGTGGCACTGTCATAGGAGGCCTGCCACACAAGCTCACAGAACTGGGCCGCAGGTCGTTTTTTTTTTTTCCATGGCTGCAACACTCACTACCGAGTTCCAAACTGCCTCTGGAAGCAACGTCGGCATGATAACTGTTCGTCGGGAGCTTCATGAATTGGGTTTCCATGGCAGAGCAGCCACACACAAGCCTAAGATCACCATGCACAATGCCAAGCGTCGGCTGGAGTGGTGTAATGCTCACCGCCGTTGGACTCCGGAGCAGTGGAATCGCATTCTATGGAGTGATGAATCACACTTCACCATCTGGTAGTCCGACAAATGAATCTGGGTTTGGTGGATGCCAGGAGAACACTACCTTCCCAATGCATAGTGCTAAGAGTGGCCTGAGGCTGTTTTTTATGGTTCGGGCTAAGCCCCTTAGTTCCAGTGATGTCTTAATGCTACAGCATACAACGAAATTCTAGACAATTCTGTTCTTCCAACTTTGTGGAAATAGTTTGGCCCTTTCCTGTTTCAGCTTTACACTGCCCCGTGGCCAAAGCGAGGTCCATACAGAAATGGGTTGTCAAGATCGGTGTGGAAGAACTTGACTGGCCTGCACAGAGCCCTGACATCAAGCACAGTCCCTGCAGCGATGTTCCAACATCTAGTGGTAAGCCTTCCCAGAAGAGTGGAGGCTGTTATAGCAGCGAAGGGGGACCAACTCCATATTAATACCTATGATTTTGTAATGAGATGTTCGAAGAGCAGGTGTCCATATGCCTTTGTTCATGGATTGTATGCTAAGCCATGAAACCCAACAAATAAAACTATGGCCCCAGAGACAGGGATAGGGTCTGGTTATTCTAATACCTGTGCAAAGTAATGATGTAAACAAACTATGTCATATGTTGTGTGTAATGTGAACTCCTGTTGCCCTCTCTCATTGATTTCTCTAGGTCACAGTGAGGAAAATAACCTATAAAGAGAAAGAAAGCAGTCCAAGCCCATAACAGTTACATAATTATTATAATCATCACACTACCTTATTAAGCACATTAGCTAAGCTTTTTTTCAATGAACCATATATGCTTGTTTGGGATGTGCCATCCTGCCTCGCTGTCACATGGCCATTAGTTTGGGTAGTGTGTGTGTTTAAGGGGGGGGGGGGGGGGGGTTACCACTGCTAAGTCTTAACAATGTTTATGATGTTGCTGCATGTGTGTGAGGAACGTGTCTCAAGCATCATTTTCACTCTCCAGTACTGCGCACAGACTCCCGCCAATTCGTGCAAATATTTGTTTCATTGTGTTAATTCTTTGTCAATGTTTATCAATTCCCCGTGAAATATATATTCATCAGTGAAGTTACTGTTAATCCCAACATATTCCCCCATTAATTTAGAATGTTTGGTTACAGAAAAACACAATGCAATCAGATAGATACGATAAAGAGGTCAATGGAACTTGACCAAAACAATGGAAAGGACATGGAAAAGTGTGGGACAGACCCGGCACCAGAATAAAGTGAAATAATATAACAATGATTTTGATAATGTTGGCATTGTTATAATGGCTCTCTGATCGCTTCGGGGGTCCATTCAGCAGCCACAATGAAAAATATTGGGCAGACCAAGTAAGAAATCTGCAAGGAGGGACTGGCTTTTATTCGCAAGCTGACAGACAGAGACAATAATCTAGCTTTGTTTTATTGTGAGACCACAGCGTGTTTGATGGTCTGGTTGTCTGTCTCTAGTGTTTAAACCTGTTGTAAATACTGTCTGTGTCTTCATTGGCACCCTATTCCCTACATAGTGCACTACTTTTGACAAGAGCTGTAAGGGCCCTCCCTATGTGCCCTGGTCAATAGTGGTGCACTACACTATTAGAAAAAAGGGTTCCAAAATGGTTCTTCAGCTCACCCCATAGGATAACCCTTTTTGGTTTCAGGTAAAACCCTATTTGGTTCCGGGTATAACCATTTTGGATTCCATGTAGAAAAGGAAAGGGTTCTACATGGAACCCAAAACGGTTCTACCTGGAACCAGCAATGGTTCCTCATATGTGGACAGAGAAGAACCCTTTTAGGTTCTAAATAAAAATAACTAACTTCTAAGAGTGTACACAGGGAATACAGTGCCATTTGGGATGGATACAAACACATTTCTAAGAGTGTACAGAGGGAATACAGTGCCATTTGGGATGGATACATTGTTTTCTACCCTCCTCGTCCTTCAGACCTAAATTTGCCACTGGGGAGATGAGGCGTCAAGCTATTATGCAGGATCTTTCTGGATTTTCCAATATGTCGACTCAGTGTGGATGTATTTTTAATGAGGCTTGGGTCTCTGTGCAATCTCTTTGGTTAGGAGTCATTCCACTGCACAGTCATTATGAGTGATGGTGCTGCTTTACCTTGTTCAATGTTCCAGTTGGAACTGGCAATAACCATGTCTGCATCCCAAATGGAAACCTATTTCCTTATATAGTGCACTACTTTAGAATAATGCGCCTTGGTCAAAAGCAGTGCACTATAAAGGAAATAAGGTGACATTTGGGACGCAGACCATCATCTCTCATCCTCTGTCTTTCCCTAAAGCACTACGGATCTTATTAACATTAAGACCATCTCAGCATCACGTTTACTGGAGACCTGTCCAACATGACAGTTTCATTGCATTACAAATGGAAGACTGATGCAAATGTGTGTCTTAACGATGGGTTGACAGCCATTAAAAAACAGATCTCAGATCTTAATTATGATAAAGTGGATTGGTTTATTGACACGTTTCATCTGTTGCGGTTCAAGAAGTTTCCCTAATCCCACCTAATCTCGGTTAACCCGGAACCAAAATCTCACGCAATTTGGTCAGATGCTCGATTAGGTTCTGGTGGGGAGCATTTTAGAAATCAAGATTTTCGGTTTGCAAAGTCTCCAACTCTCAGACAAAGCATATTTTTCACTGTTTTTCTCATCCGTCGAAGCGAAGCAGTTTAAGTACCGCCTTCGCCCAATCCTGATACGTCCAAATAACTAGTGACGAAAACCCAAAACCCGGAAGTAATGCTGCTCGTTATCTCACGCATTCCATAGCATACCGACAGATTTACCGTACCAGTTATGTTTAGGTAGTCTGTCCACGAGAGATTAAATATCAGCCAATCCATTTCCACTTTACATTAGTTACCATGCTGTTACAGTGGGAGCAGTGTGTGTTACTGAAGCTACTGTCACTGTGGAGGAGTTTCTGGTCGCCGTAGGAGAGAAGGCAGGCTATGAACATGGTTCTTATGCGTCGCGGATGATTAAAGCGGTGGTGGTTTTTCTTAAAGAAGAGAGTCTTGTTGATCGGATGGTTGAGCATGGCGTACTTCTTAAAGGTATCTGTATTCAAGTAAGGCCGCTTTTTTCTTCGTCAACAAGGGTAACGATTTCGAATGTACAGCCGTTTATTCCCAATGAGCTATTGAAGCGCGAGTTATTGCGGTTTGGGAACTTTGCAAGTTCAATTAAGATTGTCCCGTTGGGTTGCAAACACCCGGCTCTGAAACAGGTTCTAACTTTGGAGTTATCGTTTAAAGTCAAGTATGACAATAGACTGTATATGGCTTATGCTAGTACGGGTAGTCAACAGTGTTTTGAGTGTGGGGATGTTGGCCATAAGCGACATTCTTGCCCGAAAAAGGAGAAGACTGAGGGGCGCAGGTGATCCTCGTAACGCCTGGGCCCACTGATGTAGGGAGAGGTGGACCGACAGTGGTAGAGCAGCCACGAGCACTTGTTGCTGAGGAACAAGTTGTCTGTGTTGATGGTACTGAGTTGTAGCTTGTACAAGAGGGGAACATAGCGTCTGATGTGCAGCAGAAAAATATTGTTGAAGGAAGTAAGGGCAGATCTGGGGAGCCACTTCCCCAGACTGGTGAGGAGATGCCCAGTACGAGTGATGGGGAACAGGAGGGGGTTCAGGTGGGGCTAGTCTCCCAGGTAGTGGAGGAGATGCCTGGTACGAGTGATGGGGTGCAAGTGGGGAGTGTTGAGAGTGATGTGGCAGAGGAGAGTCAGGGAGTCTGTGGCCTTAGTTCAGGAGGATCCTGAGAAGGATATGACATCTCTGTTGATATGATAGCAGCTGGTGAAGACTCAATTTACAGTCTAGAGGAGGTAAATGGGTTCCTGGATCAGACTTTTGGGAAATCTGTCAAATTGGCAGATTTTTTAGATGTTGATAATTTTGTGAGGTCAGCTGTGGTGTTACAGAAGATAGTGGGGTTAGACCAGTTGAGTGTTAAGAAGTGTTTCCGCTTGAGGAAATGTGTTACTGCCGTCACGCCAGCAAAAGGTAATGGGAAACGTGGTAAGGTTAAGAGAAAATTAAACAATGATGATGATCATGCTTCATAGGGTGTTTTTATCTTCGTCTGGTTTCTCTGTGGTTTCTTCTGCTTTTCCTTTCTCTTTTCAATATGGAGGCACTAAGAGTTGGTTCTCTCAATATTAATGGGGGGAGGGACAGGAATAAGAGGGCTTGGGTATTAGAAGTAATAAAACAGAAAAGCAATTTTGTTTCCCTCAGGAGTGACTGTGGTATCTACAACAGAGATTGTCAAGGGTCGGGTTTTATTGGTCAAGGCGGAAATTATGTTTAAATTTTTTTTATGTGTATGCTCCTAACGAGGGGACAGAGCGTATTGACTGAGTTTGAGCTTTCTGATGTGTGGAGAGTAAGAAATGCAAAGGTTAGGCAGTACACATGGCTAAAAGTTAATGAAGGTCGTGTCAGTGCAGCAAGGTTAGACAGGTTGTATGTATCTGAACACTACTGTAGTAGGGTGTAAGGTGTGACATTACTCCTGTGGGTTTTTCTGATCACCATATTGTGACCGTTGATATTCACTTGTCCTGTCTATGAAGGTCATCATCTTATTGGTATTTTAATGTTAAGTTATTACATGATGTCATGTTTTGGGAAAGGTTTTTTGTTGTTTTGTGAAAAATGGAGGGTTACTAAACTTAATTTTGAGTCCTTGAGACAATGGTGGGAGGTTGGGAAGGCCCAAATACGTGCGATTTTCCAACAGTATACGGCTCTGTCTCAGATTGAAGTTAAAGAGACTATTAGGGCCCTTGAACAGGACATCAAATCTATCGAAGTTGCTCACTCAGAATGACCCTGGACTAGTCATGAACAGACAAGAGACATGAACTGAGGTATTATTTCATGAAAGAGTGAAGGGTGCCTTGATTAGGTCTCGCTTTGCTACTCTCAAGGATATGGATGCTCCTAGCGCTTTTCTTTTAACGTAGGGCAGTCGTCATTGCAACTCAAACAGATGGTCTGCCTTCGTCTCCCTAATGGAAGGTGACCACGGATGACGGTGAGATGCGCCAACATGCCGTGGATTTCTACTCTGCCCTCTATAAGGCGGAGGATTGTGATTCTCTGTGTGCTGATCAGCTGTTACATGGACTTCCTCAATTGGTCCCTGAGCAGAGAGCTGCTTTGGACTTTACACTGCAGGAGCTGTCCACTGCCGTTACGCAGCTCTCATCAGGCCGAGCCCCTGGCATTGATGGTTTAGCATCTTAATTCTATAAGCACTTTTGGGGGTCTATTGGGTGGGATTTTTATGAAGTGGTGTGTGAATCTTTTCATGATGGTTCTCTTCCTGTATCCTGTCGACGTGCTGTGCTTTCATTGTTGGCAAAAAAGGGGGATTTGGCTCTGTTAAAAAACTGGCGACCTGTTGCATTGCTGTGTGCAGAATATAAAATGATATCTAAGTGTCTCTCAAACAGGATGAAAGAATATCTGGGGCTGTTGGTCAATAAGGACCAGTCTTACTGTGTACCTGACCGCTCTATCGTTGATAACTTGTTTCTAATAAGAGATGTTTTAGACATTTGTAAACTGTCTGATGTGAATGTGGGTTGGCTTTATTTGGATCAGGAGAAGGTTTTTGACCGTGTGGACCACCATTACTTGTTCAAAACAATGAATAGACACTTGTTTAAAGATCTTACTCACATCGGATACGGAGAGCGTGATCACACAGTTGTCCAGAACAGCTGGTGCTCTCATGCATGGTTCAGTGTTGTTTGTCTCAAAGTGAGCATAGAAGGCATTTTGCTCGTCTGCTAGGCTCGCATCACTGTACAGCACGCGGCTGGGTTTCCCTTTGTTATCTGTTATAGTTTGCAAGCCCTGCAACATCCGACGAGCGTCAGAGCCATCGGATAAATCCGAAAAAATACCAGGGTTTACTTATATACATCACTGGTCACACCATGCGAGTGACCTTTAGTGACACCCACTGGGTCTTCTGACCGCTATGGAACAGGCCATTAAAATGCTCCGATCATGATAAATTTGAGTACTTCAAGGAAATGTAAAAGAAGATCTATGCTCCCATGTGGGTTACTGAAACGTTTTGACCCTTAGATCTTAATGAGGTCACATCTTTTTGCTATTCTCAAGTTGAGCCCTTTGCAATATGTCCTATATCCAATTGAGGTGTGAATGTAAGCTTTCATTGGTTGGGGCACTTTGTGAGACCAAATGTGGGCTATTTACTCTCTTTATATCTTAATTGTGGTGTGCTCTAACCAAGATTAAAATATTGTCTGTACTGATTAATATCATCTTGACCAAATCATCTTGGCAAATTTTCTTTGGTATATAGCAGAGCAATTGGCCGCTGGTTGTATGTTCTGCGGCAGATAAGAACATGTGCAGAGACCAACGCTTCTTTGGATTATGAAGATCTAATAGGAAACAATGACCAGATTTGCCTCTCCCTCTCGACCACAGCACGATTGGTCATAATGAATAGCTCAAAGGAAGAGGTAATCTTTTACTGTCTAAAAGATTAAAAACAATTTCATGCAATATCAGTAAAGGACAAAGGAGATACATTCCTTCTCTTAACCTCTTCATCATTTTGTTTATTCCACTATACACATTTTACTGTGTGGTCATAACCTGTTGTATGTCATCCCTCTGAGGAAAATGAATTGATGTGCACGCGGAAACTGGAACATTTATTTATACATAATGCAGTATAATGACTTTGAGTGGAGCTGCCATTTCTGCATATTGCCGGACTCAAAATAGGTTTAACTCACTAAAACACTAGAATGTTTTCACTCACATCTTGTCTCCATCTAGTGACTCTTCACCGGTCTCTGTCTCCCTCTCTGTCCGTGTCCGTGTCCATCTCTCTCTCTCTCTCTCTCTCTCTCTCCCTCTCTCTCTCTCTCTCTCTCCCCCCCCCTCTCTCTCTCTCTCTCTCTCTCTCACACACTCATTATACTTCTCCCTGCGGCCTACTTGACTCCATAATGTATTGATCGCCAATGCCACTTTATTAAAAGTCCAGCTTGATTTGCCTCTCTGTCAGTCTTACTCTCTTTCTCCTCCTTCTCTCTTTACCTCTCTCTTGGTCTGTCTTACTCCCTCTCTTTCTGTCTCTCTATGTCGCTCTCTTTCCTTCTCTTTCTTTCTCTCTTTCCTTTTCTGCCTATACTTCTATGGCTTTTTAGCCACGTTTTTCCCTTTCTCTCTGTCTGTGAATGTGTTTGTGCAAGCAAGCACAATGGCCGACAGTTGATCTCTCTCCTTTATTACTCATTCGCTCTCTCTCCATCTCTCTCTCTCTGGAGAAGAACATTTGTAGAGTCCTTGGGAACACAATCACCTTTGAGTAGGCAGCATCAACCTTTTATATATTTCCAACCCCAACGGTTCTGAGAAAAGCAAGAGATTGTTTCAGAGGGTTAGAGACTGTAGACTGTATCAACGTGTCAGATAAGGACACACGGTATGTCTTCATTTCCCTTATTTTAGTTTTCTATAAACTAAGTTTATAGAACAGTTGTATACAGAAGCTGGTATACTGACAGATTGGAGCAAGTCTTTCATGGTACCTACACTAGCAGAGCACAGCAGCACACAACTCATTCTGTTTTACACAAATGCCTTTAAATGCCACAAGACTCTGTAAATGTCAATGTGTTTGATTTTTACACAAAACTGCACTGTGAGCTGACGAATGGCGGCCTCACCACCCCATAATTCTTTTTTTTACATATCTCCAAGTTAAATATAGTTGCCAGGGCCTTGTCAGAATTACTGCAGACGGCCCATTTAAAACCCTCAGCCCCATCGGCTACGTCAGTCAGTCACTCTTCACAAAGACTTCACACCTGTTTTCCTCATGTTTTCCTTTCACAAGGAGCTGGGTATGTATGAATGAAACATTTCACTCAAGAGCCCACAGCTGCACTTGAAGCAGAAAAAAATATTTGTAAATCAAGGCCAAGTTAGACAATGATTAAAAAGTGGGGGAAACATAATATATCTAAAAATAATACATATACTCTGACAAAACCATTCCATAATATACATTTTTACAAAATAGTCTAAAAACGTTGTGACGTTGTTGTCTACTGAAAGGGTTAAATGTGTCACTCCTCTCTTCTCATCCTGTGAAATACTGTTGAATTGCTGCTCTTAGATTATGGAGGAATTACTGCAGAGAACCCCCCGGAGACTAGCGTATCAGCCGCTCTACAGCTCTGTAGCATATCAGCTCAACCCTAAACATTGCTGTACTGTGAGAGAGTCCACAGAACCCCAGCTAGGTTTGGAGGAAGAAATACAGGGCCTGGGTATCAGCCACTCTACAGCTCTGTACTGTACCATAGCAGCCCAGCCAGGAGCATCCCAGCCCAACACCATTGAAATCTAAACCACCCCAGCAATACTGCACAGAGGGGCTTAGATCCACAGTGGCCTAAAGAAAATGTAAATGACTCAATGTATGTTGATAAAGGAATTTGTATGTTTAATGTTAATGACTAAGATGTTTCACCCTGAAACTGTGTAATGTGTAAGATGTATTAGAAATGACATAGACAATGTTTAGAATGTTACTATTTGGTAAATGAGTCAGGATGTAGTTCTTAGGCTAGCAGGAGATTAGCCATAAAAGTTTACCACCCTCATCTATCAGAGTGGGGGTCTTGTCCTTGAGGTGTAAACATTAGCAACTGAGGAATTCCTTGAAGGGAGTGAACTGAGATAACAGAAACTTGTGTGGGTATAAATAAGGGGCTCCTCATGGGAGGGGCAGAACGTTCTCTGTGAATATAGACTGACCATTTGCAAAGCTGGAGCTCTCTCTGTATTATTTAAACAAACTGAAGAATTTACAACCTTCAGGATACAGATAGAGTTATAAGAGTTCATTTAGAACATTGGAATAGAAAATATCGTGACAATTGTACAGGTACAGCTTCAGCAGCCTCTATGCGTACAGACACTAGTAAGCTATAGTACATACAAGACGTCCCACAGTTACCACCAAATGCTTCAATGTGGCATGATATTCAATGATAATCTCAACAACCTCCAAATACACAGCCATGATAAATAATGTGTCCGTTAAAAGACACTAGCTTGATTTGATTCAATGTTAAAGGCCATGTAAAAAGCAGTAATGGAATCTGATCCAATCTGTTAAAAGGAGTGTACATGATACAGACTTTGTCCCAAATTACACCGGAGAGGATGGCTGCCGTTTTACAGGCTCCTAACCAACTGTGCTTTTTTTTGTAACTTTTTAAACTTATTGTGTACATAAAGTTGGTGCTACTGTCTCTAATGACCGAAAATAAGTTCTAGACATCAGAACAGCGATTACTCACCTCGAATAATATAGAGCTGGCGGGATTTTCCATGCATCGCTAGGACAGAGAAGCTATGTCTGGTAAGATGAGGGGCCCCTACTTTACCCCTACTCATTATCCCGCTCATTGACCCTGTATATAACCTTGTTATTGTTATTTTATTGGTGTTACTTTTGATTATTTTTTACTTTAGTTTATTTGGTATATATCTTCTTAACTCTATCTTGAACTGCATTGTTGGTTAAGGGCTTGTAACTAAGCATTTCACGATAAGGTCTACACCTGTTGTATTCGGCGCATGTGACAAATAAAGATCTGATAGTGCACTACTTTCACCAAAGCCCATATGAGTGTCATTTGGGACGATTCTACAGAGTCCTCTTCGGAGTCTGTATCATCATATCTTGTATAACCTGCCTGATCAGGCTAGAGAGAGAGAGAGAGAGAGAGAGAGAGGAAGAGAGAGAGAGAGAGAGAGAGAGAGAGAGAGAGAGAGAGAGAGAGAGAGAGAGAGAGAGAGGAAGAGAGAGAGAGAGGAAAGAGAGAGAGAGAGAGAGAGAGAGAGAGAGAGAGATAGAGAGAGAGAGAGAGAGAGAGAGAGAGAGAGAGGAAGAGAGAGAGGAAGAGAGAGAGAGAGAGAGAGAGAGAGAGAGAGAGGGGGAAGGAGGAATGGAGGAAAAGAGAGAGGGGAAAAAAGAGAAAGAGAGAAATAGAGAGAGAGCGAGAGAGAGAAATTAATAGCAAGAGAGTAAGAGATAATTTATGTTAGAGAGACAGAGGCAGAGACAGAGGCAGAGGCAGAGGCAGAGGCAGAGACAGAGGCAGAGACAGAGAGAATAGGAAGGGAGGGAATGAGAGAAAGAAAGAGGGGAAGGAGGAAAGACAGACAGAGAGAGAGAAAGAAATAGAGAGAGAGAGTAAGAGAGATAATTTGTGTTAGAAAGAGACAAGAGAGAGAGTGATAGAGCGACACAGAGACAGAGACAGAACAAGACAATAGGAGGGGAAAGAGAGATATAACGATAGAATCAGAAAAAAGAGGGACTAGAGCCTGGACTGTTCTCCCGTAGCACCACCTCATCCATCATTGAATAATCTTTGTCATGTTGTTCAGACTAGAGCAGTTTCTCCCAAGAGAGTACTACTGCCTCTGGTCTAGCTACATCTGAGACACAGCGTATTCCGGGTTCATTTACAGCTACACTGAGTCTGTATCCATGCGTGTTAGAAAGTGTATCTCTCTCTACGCTTTTCGATACAAGAGGGAGTACTTCCACTGGTCTAGAGCTGAGAGAAGTGTTCATATCACACCTCTGTGTCAATGTCCATCCACATGTATATGCCTCTGTGTCAAAATGTGTCCCCTATGCCTTCGGATGCAACAGCAATTCATTCCAAGTTAATTTACAGTACAGGCTACTCTGTAGCTGTTTCTATGTGTGTTAGTAAATGTATCCCCAATGCCTTTGGATGCAACCACTCCCAATCCCTTAGCTCTCATTTCCTTTACTCGTTAGGGCAGCATCTGCTGAGGGCTGAGGTAAGAGTCTTGCCCCCCGCTACTCTTCCCACAGCTCCCCTAGTTTACCATCTGCCTCAGTGCTGGACAAGTATCCGTTAACCCCTGCAAACACACACAAACAAGCACACACAGGCATGCAGGTCAGACACACACACACACACACACACACACACACACACACACACCACCACAACCCCCGACTCTAAGCCACAGTGGCCTGCATTTTTTATGAAGAGAGCCCCTGAACAAAACAGCTTGCAGGGCTATAATGGCTAAGGGCGAGACCCTCCAGCTGCAGAGCTAGTAACCTCACCCCTCCCTCCCTCCCTCCCTCTGCCAACCCGTGTGAAGAAGAGGGGAAGACTGGGAGGAGCGAGGGGAGAGAATGGAAGAGGGGAAAAAGAGAGAGGAGAGGGAAGAAGAGAGGGGGAGGAAAGAGGGAATGACCAGCTCTAATTACTGCTCTGTGACTCTCAAGCTTCAGTAATGCTGGAAGAATGAAGAGACAGGGAAATGAATGAAAAAAGAAAAGAAAAGAAAAGAAAAGGGGAAGGAGTAGAAAGGGAAGATGCTTTAACATCTCTTCCCTCTCTCCCCCCTTCTTCCCTCTCTCCCCCCTTCTTCCCTCTCTCCCCCCTTCTTCCCTCTCTCCGTCTGCTCTACACTGACTGTCACTGTCCTGGAGTTGACCAGGATTGTTAATCACTCCTCGGTTATACACAGTGAATAATGATGTTTCTGAGAGGGACAGGAAGAGAGAGGGGGGGGGGAAAGGGGGGGGGGGTATAGAGCGAGAGAGAGAGATTAATGATTCAACTTATAATTATTCAGTAACTGGTTACACAGCCTTCTGTAGTTTACTCAACTTTTCAGTCAATCTGTTACCCGAACTTAACATGTTTAGTTGGCCCAAACTTGAGAAAACTTGAGGGACACCGACAGTGCTTTTTTAAATATTTTTTTTAACATATTTGACACACGTTGACATATAGGATGACATTTTGCATGTTCATTTATACAGCAATTATTATTACACATGTCCTAACCTCTTGATTCACAGCATTCCTATCTTCCTTATACACCATTTTGTGAGTTCATATCCAAGGGGAGGACATGTTGAATAATAATGAGTGTATAAATGAACATACATATTTGTCACACATGATTACATTGTGCAAGTTGAAAACAATGTATGTTAAAAGCACGATGTCTGGGTGTCCCTAATCTAAGTTTGGGCAAAATAAATATTTTCAGTTCAGGTATCACTTTGGCCAAAATGTTGAATAAACTAAAAAAGCTGTGGAACCAGTTACTAAATAATAATTAGTTGATTGAACTACATTTTTTTTTCACAGTGCAGAAGAAAGAGAAGAAAAATGAGGGAGCGTTAAACGGAGTGGGGAAGCGCCCAACAGAAGAGAGGAACTAGGCCCGGGGCTATGTGTTCTGTCGGGCTAAGCATTCCCCAGTAACCGTCAGAACGTGACAGAACATCATTAGCATACAGGATATACAGCACACATGGAGGTTGTTTCTCTAACCATCTCCCTTTGTTGTCTGTGTATTGTACTATCTCATTACATTACACTACACATTCTGCCAGAGCACATTAGACCATTTCACTCTGCTCTGCCTGTGTTATAGACCCGGTGAGAAACTAGTAAGGAATAACAGGGAGGAGGATGGAGATGGGAGAGAGAGAGAGAGAGAGAGAGAGAGAGAGAGAGAAATAAAAACTAGAGAGAGAAAAATAAGGAGACGATGATGGAAAATGAATTCTAGCTGGCTGCTTCACAGCATGGGCTCTAGCTGGCTGCTTCGAAGCCTGGGCTCTAGCTGGCTGCTTCACAGCCTGGGCTCTAGCTGGCTGCTTCAAAGCCTGGGCTCTAGCTGGCTGCTTCACAGCCTGGGCTCTAGCTGGCTGCTTCAAAGCCTGGGCTCTAGCTGGCTGCTTCACAGCCTGGGCTCTAGCTGGCTGCTTCACAGCCTGGGCTCTAGCTGGCTGGGGTAGAATTAGCCACATTAGTTAGCTACTTCTAAATCTGTCTGTCATCTCCCCTCTTCCCGCAATGCTCGCATCAATGTCAATGTCAGCCAGAGCCAGCCCCTCCAGAGGAGATGAGAGAAGAGGAGAGGCAGAGACGCTGCTGGAGGACGTGCTTTATGAAAGGGCTAAAACAGAAGAGACAGCCTCTTTAGTTTCCACTAATGCTGGGTCCTCTGGTGATATTCCAGACATTATAATGACACTGCTCAGTTCAATTCAGAGAATTGTGTCCTTTCTGAATATATTGTGTCTTCTAAACCCATGTTAGATGAGTGATGGTATATTTGGGGATACATTTTTTTTTTTATACAGAAATAGTTAGAGAACTGTCTTCCTCATTTTGATTGGGACAGACAGTGAATTGGCTGGCTATGATGACGTTACATTGCCTGTTTCAAATTCAACACACAAAATAACCCTTAATCGAGCCACAGGTTGGATGACAAATCAAATATTTAGAGAAATACAGTATCACTCATTTTGTGAATGAGGACTAACCTATAAAAAGGATCAGTTAAATCCATTAATGACCTATTTCATGGTTCAATGTGCCTGTTCCCCACGCATGTTGCATATGAGGTGAAATGAACCATCATAATCTCCATTAGAATAACTATAATTCTAATAGGAGCACACAGTGTGAAATAAGATTCAGAGATGATAGTGGGTGTCAAAACAATACAATAATTATCCTAATATATGCCATTTAGCAGACACTTTTAAGCATGTATTTTCTTACAGTTGGCCCCAAAAGGAATTGAACCCACAATCCTGACATTGCAAGTGCTAGTCTGAGCCACATAGGATCACCAATTAAGGTTAAAATTACTGGGACTGTAGAACTGTTGATTGTTACATAGTGATTGTTCCTTTGTGTGTAAGGGCCATATCCAAAAGCCACTGCTACAGATATAAGGGCCATATCCAAAAGCCACTGCTACAGATATAAGGGCCATATCCAAAAGCCACTGCTACAGATATAAGGGCCATATCCAAAAGCCACTGCTACAGATCATTTATACCCATTTCTCACTATTTTGCCTTTTCCTTTTCAGAACGGTTCCAGCAACCTAGTGGATGCATAACCAGGCCAGCTCAATACAGCTTGGTTTGGCTGGACTCGGTTCGGCTCAGTAGTGTGAAAAGCCCTTAGTGTTTAACAAACCCTCCCGTCGGGGTGGGGTGGTAGGGTGAGAGATGAAGTTGTTAGCGCTGGGGGATCGTGTCTGATTGTGAGGACGGGAGCACGGAGAACAGGAGGAGCAGGATAAGAGGAGGAGGAGAGAGAGACAATAGATAAACACTGATGTCACATATCTCTCCCTGTCTGTTTCTCTCCTGCCTGCCTGTCTGCTCTGAGGGCTGATCGTACAGAGGATAACCTTTGAATAGATATCACACCCACACACACACACACACACTGATAAGGGGCATAAATACATAACACAAGGCGGTGGCACTTCACAGAGAGGCAGTAACATACGGCCACCATGCCACTGGTGGGGACGTGGCTGACAGAGGCTCAGACAGAGAAGAGAAGACATACACGTAACCTTTAAAAGCCTGCCTGGGACAATTATACTGAAGCCTCTGTCATGTTTACACAGCATGTCTGCTGTGTGGGATTCACTTTATGTGATATAATCCTTTATTTACATATGTTAAATGCATTACATTAAAATGCCCTTGAAATCCCCCAAAAACAATTATTATTAATAGGTTTGATGTTGGACAGTCCTGTGTGCACATAGCTACAAGAAATCCAACCACCTGCTTCATTCAAAATCTAATCACCTGCTTGCTAGCTATCATCATGTATATGCACTGTTCTAGGATAAGGCACAAAGATAACTTGATTTCAGAGAGCAATAGATGCATTCAATACAAAATGAAGAGGGAAAAGCAGAACTGGTTGCAGTCGGAGAGAGAGCGAGATACAGTAACTGACCTGATAACCTTCCTACTGGCGGTGATGCTTGCCACAATGATGCTCTCTAGTCTCGGTGTGGCCACAGCTTTAAACGTCCCCTTCCAGAACTTTTCAAAGAGCTGCTTCTCCCCCTGGTGCTCCAGGCTGGCCATGCTGTCCGGTGTCCCCAGGGGGAGAGGGGTGCAGGGGGCCAGGGAGAGAGCCAGGGGCGGCTGGGGATGGGGGTCCAGGGCTGCTACGGCTGCCTCGACGAGGGAGACTTCACATAGACTGTACCACACGACCGGTAAAAATACACACTGTGTTGCTGAGCGGAGCTAGTGCTCTGGAGCTGTCCAAGTACTGAATCCACACAGGCAAGAGCAAAGTATAACACACAGCAAACAGCAAACGCTCTTCTCTCTCTGGTAGAGTAGGCCAATGTGTCAGTGCTCAGTGCGGCTCCTCTCCTCTGGTCTCCTCTACGGGGGGAGCATGTGGACCGAGCAGGACAAGACAAAGGCTGTTTCTGCTGCCACAACGTCAGGCTGCTTTTCGTTCTCTCAGAGGGGGGGTTTAGTGTCCCTCCTCTTCTGTTCCTCAGTCGCAGCTGCTGCTTCCGCTCTGCCCTGTGTTCTATGGCAGTCTTCAGTTAGATCAGGGAGTCACATGCGATACAGGAGAAGCATTCTCTCCGGTCAGAGCCAAGAAGCCAGTGACGGACGGAATGTGTGACAGAGTGTTTCTCAACGTGTTCTTTAGTGCAGAGGGAGCCGAGAGAGAACCTGTGCACACACACACCAGCACGTGGATGAGTTCTGAGAGCTGAGGCGAGTGTTTCGCTGACTGTGTATGTCTGGGTTTTGTGGGCGGGCATGGGCATGAGTGAGCGTGAGTGTGTATGTATGCGTGTGTTCTGTGCGAGCTGTGTGTGTGTGTGTGTGTGTGTGTGTGTGTGTGTGTGTGTGTGTGTGTGTGTGTGTTCAAAGCGAGTGAGGAGGCTAACTGACAGCTGCCTGTTTTGTCTCTCTCAGACTGTGACGTTGTGTTGGGAGGCTGGTTTAGGTCAGGGAGAGTAGTACACCTTGTGTAGCCTCTTCTCTCTCTCTCTCCCCCCTCCTATTACCTTCCCAAGTCTTATTTACCTCATTGTTCCCTCCCTCCTTCCCTCCCTCCCCTTACTTTCATTCTCTTACTCATTGTCTCTCTTTCAGTCTCTCCCTACCTCCCCCCCTCTCTGCTTCACTCCTTCTGTGTCTTGGACAAAAGGCCAAGCCGGTTCCCTCCATCAGCATAACAAAAGGCTGGGTCTGTGAGGAACAGCCGGTGCATGTGCCTGACACAATGCCCACAGGGATCAGGGTTTTCCCCAGCAAGCCTACACAGCCATACATAACATAACCCTACACAACACATTACAGAATAACAGTGTTTCCCCAGCTATCCTACACAGCCCAACACTTCTAGCTACACAACGCAATACATCACACCAAACCACAACCCCTCCCCCACTCCCCTCTCTCGTCTCTGCTCTCCCTGCCCCTCAAATCATCTGTCACAATGCTGAAGACTGAATTTAGGAAGATATATTTGCAATCTGATTAATCATGCATTGTTCTATAGGCGTAAGGATTACATTTAGATTATTTTTTCTAAGTTCTACGCACACAATGGAAGAATACTATTTTTTTTGTTCAGAACAATCAGGTGTTATATGCCTTGTGTCACGGTTCAGGCTAAGACCCAGATGCAGACACAGGAGGCAGATAGTACGAGTCTCAGAGTTTATTATAGTTCAAGGGGCAGGCAAAATGTAAGTCAAGGCAGGCAAAGGGTCGTAATCCAAATTAGAGTCAGGCAGGTACAGGACGGCGGGCAGGATCAGGGTCAGCTCCAATCCAGATGTGTTGGTCATTACTGAGGCGTGGTTAAGAAAGAGTGTTTTGAACACTGATGGTGTAGTGGCAATCTTTACCAAGGAACAACTTCAGTCCACGGTTGTCTCCACCAAGTCTGTCCCCAAACAATTTGATTTGTTGGTTTTTGCTGGTTTTGAACAAATAGCTCTTTGTTGACTGTTGCTGGGTATTATCATCCACCATCAGCACCGGCCTGTACCTACCTGCTCTAAGCTCTCTCCTGGCCCCTTACACTAAGTCTGAATTGTTCCTGCTAGGTGACCTAAACTGGGACATCAAAACCACCTGACCAAGTCCTAAAGCAATTGGACTCCCTAAATCTTTCTCAGATTATTACAAATACCACAAGGTATGACTCCAAACACCCAGAAAAGGCTACTCTCCTTGATGTTATCTTCACAAATAATCCTGATTGGAATCAGTCTGGTGTTTTCTGTAATGACCTTAGTGATCACTGTTTTAGAGCCTGTGTTCGTAATGGATGCTCAGTGAAACAACCCGTCCTGATTTGTCATAGAGGCCAAAGTTAGTTATTTTAAGGAGCAGTTCTCTCTCTGTGGGTCTAATCCCAAGAAGTTCTGGAAAACGATTAAAGACCTGGAGAATAAACCCTCCTCCTCACAGCTGCCCATGTCCCTTAAAGTTGATGATGTGGTTGCTACTGACAAGAAGCACATGGCTGAGCTCTTTAAATCACCACTTCATTAAGTCAGGATTCCTATTTGACTAAGCCACGCCTCCTTGCCCTTCCTCATCTCCCACCCCTTCTAATGCGACTAGCCCCGATGTTCCTCCCTCTTTTTCCCCTGCTGCTACAAAGTTTCTCTCTGCAGGCGGTCACTGAGTCTGAGGTGTTAAAGGAGCTACTTAAACTTGACCACAAAACAACATCTGGGTCAGATGGTTTAGACCCTTTCTTCTTTAAGGTTGCAGCTCCTATCATCCCATTGCTTGGAAGGCAGCCACGGGTGATCAAGCTGATCCCAACTGTTATAGGCCAATTTCTATTTGGCCCTGTTTATCAAAAGTGTTGGAAAAACTTGTCAAAAATCAACTGATTGGCTTTCTTGATGTCTATAGTATTCTCTCTGGTAGGAAATCTGGTTTTCGCTAAGGTTATGGATGTGTCACTACAACCTTAAAGGTCCTAAATGATGTCAGCGTTGCCCTTGATTCTAAGCAATGTTGTGCATTTATTTACAGTGCCTTCGGAAAGTATTCAGACACCTTTTTTCCACATTTTGTTACGTAACAGCCTTATTCTGAAATTGATTAAATTGTTTTTCTTCCTCATCAATCTACACACAGTACCCCAAAATGAAAAAGCAAAAATAATTATTGGGAAGTGTTTGCAAATGTATTAAAAATTAAAAAATGTAATATCCCATTTACATAAGTATTCAGACCCTTTACTCAGTACATTGTTGAAGCATCTTTGGCAGCGATTACAGGCTCTATTCTTCTTGGGTATGACGCTACAAGCTTGGCATACCTGTGTTTGGGGAGATTCTCCCATTCTTCTTTGCAGATCCTCTCAAGCTCTGTCATGCTGCTGCCACCACCATGCTTCACCGTTGGGATGGTTCCAGGTTTCCTCCAGGTGTGACGCTTGGCATTCAGGCCAAATAATTCAATCTTGGTTTCATCAGACCAGAGATTATTGTTTTTCATGGTCTGAGTGTCTTTAGGTGCCTTTTGCCAAACTCCAAGCAGGCTGTCATGTGCCTTTTACTGAGGAGTGGCTTCCGTCTGACCACTCTACCATAAAGGCCTGATTGGTGGAGTGCTGCAGAGACGGTTGTCCTTCTGGAAGGTTCTCCCATCTCCACAGAGGAACTCTAGAGCTCTGTCAGAGTGACCATCGGGTTCTTGATCACCTCCCTGACCAAGGCCCTTCTTCCCCGTTTGCTCAGCTTGGCAGTGTCTCCAGCTCTAGGAAGAGTCTTGGTGGTTCCAAACTTCTTCCATTTAAGAATGATGGAGGCCACTGTGTTCTTGGGGACCTTCAATACTCTGATCAAGTTGTAGAAACATCTTAAGGATGATCAACGGAAACAGGATGCACCTGAGCTCAATTTCGAGTCTCAGCTAAGGGTCTGAATAGTTGCAAAATGTAAAAAATTAAAAAAATAAAAAAATAAAGGTTTTCGTTTTGTCATTATGGGGTATTGTGTGTAGATTGCTGAGGATTTTTTATTAATTTAATCAATTTTAGAATAAAGCTGTAACGTAACAAAATATGGGAAAAGTCAAGGGGTCTGAATAGTAGACCATTCTTGTTTTGGGCTGCTACCATGTTGTGCTGCTGCCATGTTGTGTTGCTACTATGTTGTGTTGTCTTGTGTTGCTGCCATGCTATGTTGTTGTCTTAGGTCTCTCTTTATGTAGTGTTGTGGTGTCTCTTGTCGTGGTGTGTTTTGTCCCCACATGAGGCCTTTTGCCTTTTGGTAGGCCGTCATTGTAAATAAGAATTTGTTCTTAACTGACTTGCCTAGTTAAATAAAGGTTAAATAAATAAAATTAAATAGTTGAAGATCCCTGGCATAGATTTTACAAGTGTCTGGAACTCTATTGGAGGGATGCAACACCATTCTTCCCCAAGAAATTCCATAATTTGGTGTTTTGCTAACGGTGATGGAAAAAGCTGTCTCAGGAGCTGCTCCAGAATCTCCCATAAGTATTCAATTGGGTTGAGATCTGGTGACTGAGATACACACACCCTTTAAACCCCCTATGCTCCTTTGAGACCCCTCTTTCAAAGTCACTGAGATCTCTGACCCATGCTATACTCTTAGAAAAAAGGGTTTGAAAAAGGTTGTTCGGATGTCCCCATAGGAAAACCCTTTTCGGTTCCAGGTAGATCCCTTTTTGGTTTCAGGTAGAACCCTCTGTGGAAAGGCTTCTACGTGGAACCTAAAGGATTCTACCTGGTGCCAAAAGTGTTCTACCTGCAACCAAAAAGTCTGAAGAACCCTTTTAGGTTCTAGAAAGCACCTTTACTCTAAGAGTGCAGCCAAAATAATGGGCAACTGGGCATTTTTATACACGACCCTAAGCATGATGGGATATTAATTGCTTAATTAACTCTGCACCGCAAGAGCCTGATTGATTAAAATACTTTGTATGCCTCATTTACTCGTGTTTTTATTTTGGCCTTTATCTGTATGTCAATACACTTGGGTGAACTGTTGGAATCATGGAAATAGAATGATTATTCTAATTCTATAGTTGGTGTTGTTTGGCATGTCATTCAATGAAAAATCCAGGTATGAGTTATGACTGGGTAGGAACCAAAGTGTTGGTCAGTGTTTCCCAGGAGACCCTAATCACGTTTGAATAAATGTTACATTTAGAAGACAATGATTTTAGAATAGGCTATCTGATTCAGACTATGCCGTTGCACAAACAACATGCTGACATACAGTACACCACCACTTGTAGCAACCTATATTAGAGCTAACATTTGCTTTGCCCTAGCTAGTGCATTTAGCTAGCTAGTTAGCGATTAGCAATTAGTATTATATTAGGTACATGCCAGCTTCCTTAGACTAACTCATTTTCATTTTGCAAAGAGCAAGATACACAAACTAATAGTATAATAGACAAAACATGTGGATTCATATTTAGAAGCAGCGTGGAAAGCAGCATTGTTCTTGTTTTGGAAGAATCTGTTGAGTGCATGAATTGATAGCTTGCTGAGAGAATAAACAGCGTGGAGCAGGTGTGTTAAACTCATTCCACGGAGGGCTGAGTATCTGTGGGTTTTTGTTTTTTCCTTTCAATTAAGACCTAGACAACCAGGTGATGAGAGTTCCTTACTAATTAGTGACCTTAATTAATCAATCAAAAACTCACAGACACTTGGCCCTCCGTGGAATGAGAACGGTGTGCTGCCTGCTTGAGTGACAGAGGGCAGGGCTTTGTCTGTGCGAGCAGCCACCAGAGGGAGAGAGAGGACTCTATGGCACACGAAGGCTGTGGTAAAGCGAAGCCTAATTATTACAACAATTATTATCTGGGTGTTTTGTTTAGCCTGTCTTGTTTGAGAAGTATAGGGAAGAGCGTTGCAGTGAACTATTGTCACACTGGTGGTCCCAAAATAAAACCCCAGGTTGCACAGCAAAATAATTGGTCGCATATGCAACCAAATTGGTCACACTTTAGAGCCCTGCCTGGTCTAATAGGTATTCATGGAGGTACTCTACACTAAAGCCAAGCTCAGTTAGATTAATAATGCATAAATTAGCTGATAATAAAGATAGAATCAGGTTGTGTCCCAAATGGCAGCCTATTCCCTATAAAGTGCACTGCTGTACTTCTGACCAGGGCCCATATTGGGCTGTGGTCAAACGTAGTGCACTATATAGGGCATAGGGGGCCATTAGGGACACAAGCTCTGAAGCACTCTCTAAATAAACCATAGGCCAGCACTGAACAGACCAGTGTTCAAATGGTATTCACAATCTTTCAAAACTTACAGCGCTTGCTTTAGCCTCCCTGGTCGTGTGTGGCTTAGTTGGTAGAGCACGGTGCTTGCAAAACTAGGATTGTGGGTTCGATTCCCACGGGGGACCAGTACAAAAAAGCATGCACATTAATGCTGAAACTACTTTAAGTCGCTCTAGACAAGAGTGTCTGCTAAATGAAGGGGGAAAAAAGTGCTAGATGGCCAGGGTTTGCAGTTGTGTGGCTACTGATTTGGTTCGATTGCGTCAAACAAGCTCAGCTAAAGTACACCATATATACAAAAGTATGTGGACACAAGCTCACAGAACTGGACTGCTGAAGCGCGTAGTGTGTAAAAATTGTCTGTCCTCGGTTGCAACACTCACTACCGTTTTCCAACCTGCCTCTGGTAGCAACGTCAGCACAAAAACTGTTAGTCGGGAGCTTTTTGAAATGGGTTTCCATGGCTGAGCAGCCGCACACAAGCCTAAGATCACCATGCGCAATGCCAAACGTCGGCTGGAGTGGTGTAAAGCTTGCCGCCATTGGACTCTAGAGCAGTGGAAACGTGTTCTCTGGAGTGATGAACCACACTTCACCATCTGGCAGTCTGACAGACGAATATGGGTTTGGCGGATGCCAGCAAAACGCTACCTGCCCCAATGCATAGTGCCAACTGTAACGTTTGGTGGAGGAGGAATAATGGTCTGTGGCATACAAAGTATATTGAAAGCAGGTGCTTCCACACAGGTGCAGGTCTGGAGATAATTAAGCAATTAACATCCCATCATGCTTAGGGTCGTGTATAAAAATGCCCACTTGCCCATTATTTTGGCTACACTCTTAGAGTAAAGGTGCTTTCTAGAACCTAAAAGGGTTCTTCAGACATTTTGGCTGCAGGTAGAACACTTTTGGCTGCAGGTAGAATCCTTTGGGTTCTAAAAAAACAAAACAATATAAACTGAAAACAGTTGGGAAAAATGTTTAATAAAATTGAAAAGCAAGATTGCTTCTCATTCCGCAACACCAGAACTGACAAAAATGTCCATAATTGCAGTTATTACACAAAATGAAATATCCAACTAGCTATATAGATTTGTTTGGTCTTGTTTGTATCAGTCCTTTTGGAATTGAAGGAGAGCAAAAATTGCATTGATTACACATTATTATTTTTCTTTGACAATGAGGTAGCCACAGTAACTGTATGCATTGGTCAATAGTTTTTACCCGTCTCAGCTCATTCACACACGATGTCTGTCATAAAGCTTTACACTGAATAAACAATATTTATTTAACACATAATTGGAGCCTTGTTGGATAGTCAGCTATTCCTAAGGTTTCAAGACCTTTGTAAAGTTTGTATTCGTTTTGAATAGAAAATTATAATAAATAAAAGTACAACTTTTCCTTCCTAATGCACTTCATTATGGGCCGGTTCACCTGACAAATAGGGCATTTCTGACAGCTCCTGGAATAATTGTGAGTTAAAGTTTAAAGTAGCACCACCAGAATACAGCTCCAATCCAAGGTGCATAAATTACCTGCGGCAGAGACGCACCAGAGGCTGCAGCCTGAGTCTCATATAGGCCACGTCCCAAATACCACCCTATTACCGCGTCCCAAATGGCACCCTATACTCTATGTAGTGCATAACTTTTAACCAGGTCCCATACGGCTCGGGTATGGGGCCTGTTCAAAAGTAGTGCACTACATAGGCAATAGGGTGCCATTTGGGACGGACAATTCTCTATTTATGCACAGGGTAGGACGGGAGCCGTGGCCCACTGCCAAAAAGACAGAGGATCTTCAATTGGTTAAATGTTTTACTCTGATGTTCCTTCCCTTCATTAAAATGCAAACTGAAAAGTCCAGGCTGAACGTCGGCGTTCAGCTGCATAAACATGATAAGATATTGCATTTTCTATTTGTTGCATATTTTGGTGGCGGCTGGTGTGAAAGCTGTATGAATTCTGATCAACAGCCCCGGCACCTGGAGGTAATCAGGTGTGCCCTCTCGCTCTCATTGCATTAAGCCTCTGAGGCGAGATGGGATACAGGAAGATTAAATACACTGTTTATGTATAGAAGATTAATATTGTTATCAAATGTTAAAACCATTTTGGAATATAGGCCTTGCAACACGATGCTTATTGGAACCACTTTTGTCCATGTGAGAGTTAACCACTGTGGAGTAGTATGATATCACAAGCGAAGACAAATGTGGGTCAAAAATGATTTAGTAACTTCTAGAGTACAGTAGAGTAGAGTAGAGTAGAGTAGAGTAGAGTAGAGTAGAGTATAGAATAGCTGTATCCTACTCCTATGAACTACTCTACTCTATATATTAATCTACTCTATACATTACTCTACACCTACTCTACTCTACTCCTACACTAATCTACTCCTACACTACTCTACTCTACTCCTACTCCACCCTACTCTATACAATACTCTACTCCTACCCTAATCTACTATACTCTACTCGAATCTATTCAATACACTACTCACTACACAAAACTACTCTACTCTTACACCACTCTACTCTATACACTATTCTACTCCTATTCTACTCAACTCTAAACATTACTCTATTCTACTGCTACACTACTCTATACACTACTCTAGACTACTCTACAATACAACTACTCCTACACTACAATACATCTACTCCTACACTACTCTACTCTACTTTATAGACTACTCTACCCTTCTGTACCATAATCCTACTTTTACACTACATTATACATTAGGCTACTAGAATCCTACTCTACACACTACTCTACCTCACTCTACTCTACACTCTACTCTACCTCACTCTACCCTACACACTACTCTACCTCACTCTACTCTACACACTACTCTACCTCACTCTACTCTACACACTACTCTACCTCACTCTACTCTACACACTACTCTACCTCACTCTACTCTACACACTACTCTACCTTACTCTACTCTACACACTACTCTACCTCACTCTACTCTACACACTACTCTACCTCACTCTACTCTACACACTACTCTACCTCATTCTACCCTACACACTACTCTACCTCACTCTACTCTACACACTACTCTACCTCACTCTACTCTACACACTACTCTACCTCACTCTACTCTACACACTACTCTACCTCACTCTACTCTACACACTACTCTACCTCACTCTACTCTACACACTACTCTACCTCACTCTACTCTACACACTACTCTACCCCACTCTACTCTACACACTACTCTACCTCACTCTACTCTACACACTACTCTACCTCACTCTACTCTACACACTACTCTACCTTACTCTACTCTACACACTACTCTACCTCACTCTACTCTACACACTACTCTACCTCACTCTACTCTACACACTACTCTACCTTACTCTACTCTACACACTACTCTACCTCACTCTACACTACACACTACTCTACCTCACTCTACTCTACACACTACTCTACTCTACCCTATGTTTACTTCTATTCCTACTCCTACTCTACTGTACTCTATTCTACGCTATACAGTACTCTACTCCTACTCCTAATCTACTTTACTCTACTCCTACTCTACTGTGCTCTACTCTACCCTATACACTTCTTTACTCCTACTCTACTCGACCCTACTCTACTCTATACACTACTTTATACACTACTTTACTCCTACTCTACTCTATACACTACTTTATACACTTCTTTACTCCTACTCTACTCAATCCTATACTACTGTACTCTACTCATACTCTACTTCTAATCTATTCCTTTTATACTCTACTCAACCCTACTCTACTCAACCCTACTCTACTCAACCCTACTCTACTCAACCCTACTCTACTCAACCCTACTCTACTCAACTCTACTTTACTCAATCTTAAGATACTCTAATGTACTCTACTCCTACTCTTCTCATACTCTTCTACTACTCTTCTCCTACTCAACCCTACTCTATACACTGCTCTAGTCTATACCTTTCTCTACTACTACTACTACTCTACTCTACTACACTAGAGTAGAGTAGGGTGTGAGTGGAATAGAGTAGGGTAAAGTAGAGTACAGTAGTGTAGAGTAGGGTAAAGTAGAGTAGTGTTTAGAATAGAGTAGGAGTAGAAGAGTGTAGTGTATAGAGTAGTGTAGGAGTAGAGTAGGGTGAGAGTGTGTACAGTAGAGTAGTAGAATAGTGTATACTCTAGAGCAGTGTATAGCGTGGAATAGAGTAGAGTAGTGTATATAGTGGAGTAGGAGTAGAGAATTGTATAGAATAGAGTTGGAGTAGGGGTAGAGGTGAGTAGGTGAGTAGGAGTAGGATAAAGTAGAGTAGGAGTAGAGTAGAGTAGGAGTAGAGTAGAGTAGTGTAAAATAGGGTAGAGCAGTGTAGAGTAGAGTATTGTAAGAGGTGAGTAGGAGTAGAGTAGGGTAGAGTATAGAGTGCAGTGTATAGATTAGCATAGAGTATAGTAGGAGTGGAGTAATGTAAAGAGTAGATGTAGAGTAAAGTACTGAATATGTTAGAGTAGAGTAGTGTATAGATTAGAAGTAGAGTAGGAGTATAGTAGAGTAGTGTATATAGTAGAGTAGTATAGATTTGAGTAGAAATAGAGTAGAGTAGGAGTACAGTAGTGTATAGAGTAGAGTAGTATTGATTTGAGTAGAAGTAGAGTAGAGTAGGAGTACAGTAGTGTATAGAGTAGAGCAGAGTAGTGTAAGAGTAGAGTAGTGTATAGAGTAGAGTAGCCTTGAGTAGAGTAGACTATAGAGTAGAGTAGATAATTGTACAGAGTAGAGTTGGCATGGGAGTAAAGTAGAGTAGGAGTATAGTAGAGTTGTGTATAGAGTAGAGTAGGAGAAGAGTAGTGTATAGAGTAGAGTAATTTAAGAGTAGAGAATTGTTGTGTGTAGAGTAGACTAGAATAGAGTAGAGTAGAACGAAAACTAGCCTTTATGTTGGCGCCCCAGCACACCACAGACTGGTAGAAAGTATGCAATAGTTTACTGCACACGTTGAAGGACCTGAGCCTCCTCAGAAAGTAGAGTCGGCTCTGGCCCTTTTTGTACATATAGAATAGACTCTACTCTTGCCCATATGGACTCCCAGGAACTTGTATGACCCAACCATTTCCACATCCATCCCCTGTATAGGGACTGCAGTCAGTTGGACCTTGGTTCTCTTGAAGTCCACTACCATCTCCTATGTTTTGCTGATCTTGAGATGAAGGTGGCTCTGTTCACACCACATCACAGTCATTGATTGTTCTCCTGTACTCCTCCTCCTGCCCACCCCTGATGCACCCTACAATTGCTGAGTCATCCGAGAACGTCTGTAGGTGGCATGTTTCAGAGTTACATATAAAGTCCGAGGTGTAGAGGGTGAACAGGAAGGGGGACTGGACCGTTACCGGGGGGGGGGGTTGGGGGGGCTGTGTTGCTCACTGCCCGTTCTGACACACAGCTCTGTAGCAGCACAAATTGTGGCCTACCGGTCAGGTAGTCCGCAACTCAGGAGACTAAGGGTGCTTCCACTTTCATCCTCCTCATCTTCTCACTCAGTAGCAGGGGCTGAATGGTGTTGATGGCACTGGAGAAGTAAAAAAACATAACCCTCACAGTGCAACCTGCGTTGTCCAGGTCAGAGTAGGCCCTCTGCAGAAGGTAGATGATTGCATCATCCACCCTGATGTTGCGCTGATATGCGAACTGCAGGGGGTCCAGTGATGTACACACCAGGGGTCTGAGGTGAGCGAGGACTAACCTTTCCAGGGTCTTCATGATGTGGGATGTTAGCGCTACAGGTCTGAAGTCATTCAGGACAGTGGGGTGCACCTTCTTGGGCACTGGGACGAGGCAGGATGTTTTCCACAGCACAGAGACCCTTTCCAGGCTCAGGCTAAGGTTGAAGTGTCGTTGGAGTATTCCACACAGTTGGTCAGCACAGACCCTAAGCACCCATGGGCTGATGCCATCAGGGCCCGCCGCTTTCCACTGATGTAGTCTCTCCAGCTCTCTCTTCACTTGGTTGGTGATGAACACCAGCCCAGGTGGGGAGGTGGGGGGAAGGGGGGTGTTGAGGATCAGTCCAGAGGTGGGGGGAAGGGAGGTGTTGCAGATCAGTCCAGAGGGAGCGGGAGCGGAGGTGGGGAGGGGGTCGCTGATTGTCTCAACAGAGGTGTTGTGAGCAAAGTGGGGGTGGGACAGCCGTGAGGGTGTGTGGCCTGGGGAGCTGGAGGGGAGGTGGACAGGGCCAGTATCGAACTCTGTCCTGGGTCCCCTCTGTCTGCCCACTGTTTGACTTTTTGAAGCCAGTGATATTTCTCATACCTTTCCACACCTCTCTCACCTGGCTCTGCCTCAGCTTGTCCTCCATCTTCTGTATAAATTAGCCTTCCCCTCAGCAATCCGCAACTTCAGCTCCCTCTGGACGCATTTCAATGTGTCCCTGTCCCCCTCCTTGAAGGCCCTCTTCCACTCATTCAGCAGGGCCTTCAGGTCGCTGGTGACCCAGAGTTTATTATTTGGAAAACAGCGTACCTTCCTGGTGGGTACAGTGTTGTCTACACAAAAATGTATATAGTCCGTTATGCAGTCAGTAAGTCCATCAATGTCCTCTCCATGAGCCTCACAGAGCACATCCCAGTCTGTTGTTTCAAAGCAGTCCTGTTGGGCATAATTCGCCTCCGGGGACCATCTCCTAATGGTCCTAGTGGTCACTGGCTACTGTTGGACCATAGGCCTGTAGAGTGGGGTGAGGTGGACAAGGTTGTGATCCGATCTACCGAGGGGAGGGAGTGCAGTGGAGTTGTATGCATCCTTCACATTAGCATATAACAAGTCTAGAGTTTTATTATTCCTGGTTGGGCACTTCAAACTGTTTGAACGTGGGCAGCGTTCAAGAGAGAGATGCATTGTTAAAATCCCCCGAAATGGCAAAGAAGGCACTGGGATGCGCTGTCTGTAACCTTGCTATAGCAGAGTGGATGACGTCACACGCTGTGTTTACGTCAGCGGAGGGCGGGATGTAAACAATAACAGCAATGGCCGCTGTGAATTCCCTCGCCAAATAGTAGGGTCTCAGGCTAACGGCTAACAGCTCAATGTCCGGGCTACAAAACTGTTCCTTAAAAGTAATATGTCTCAGATTACACCATCTGTTGTTAACTAATAAAGCCCTTACTCTTACCGCAAGAAACGCTATCCCTGCCCACTCTGATGGTCTGGAAACCGTCGATAGTTACGTTCTCTATGGGGATGTTATCATTTAGCCATGTTTCTGTAAAGCACAATAGGCTAGCTTCCCGGTAGTCTCTTTGTCCATGGACCGGCCCCTCAAGCTCATCCACCTTGTTATGTAGCGATCTCACGTTGCCCATAATGATAGACGTTATAGCCGGCTTGTACTTACTCAGCTTTGCCTTACACTTCCGACCTGCCCTGCATCCACGCCGTCACCTTTTCAACTCGTCCGGAATATCGAACTTTACCTGGGGTGCAATAGAACTGTTTGTACTTAATCCAGGATCTGGGCTCGGTTGTAAATAATTGAGGACTCGTGTGAACGTTCGGCGCTGAGAAAAATAAAAAGCGCCTCAGTGATAAAACCTTCGTAAAACAGTAGCACTCCATAATCCTGAACTATTACTGTTGCAAAAAAGACCACAAAGGGCGGCGCCAATCTAGAGTAGAGTACTGTAGGGTAGAGTATGAGTAGAGTAGAGTAGAGTAGGAACAGAGTAGTGTATGGAGTTGAGTAACGTATAGAGTTGAGTAAAGAGTATACATTTTTTTATTTTACTTGTATTACATTTTTTCCCAATTTTCCCGATCTTGTCTCATCGCTGCAACTCCCCAACAGGCTTGGGAGAGGTGAAAGTTGAGTAATGAATCCTCCGAAACATGACCCCGCCTAACCACACTCCTTAACACTCGCCAGCTTAACCCGGAAGTCAACCGCAGCAATCGTTCAACTGGCAACCCGGGTCAGCCTGTAGGCAAGGAGTCGCTAGGGCGCGAGTAAAGCCACCCCAGCCAAACCCACCACTAACCCGGACGACGCTGGGCCAATTGTGCGTCGTCCTATGGTGCCTTAGACCGCTGCGCCACTCGTGAGGCCATAATTAAATTATGTTCACGAAGATATCGTAATCATATGAATTATGAAATACTCTCCTCTACAGTTTTCATTCCTACAGTATCCACCGTCACAGAGACGGTGAGAGGAGAGAAGGAGAGAGGGACAGACAGGAAGAGGAAAGAAGAGGAACTTAGCTCCTGTATAATGATTGGGTAAAACCAGCCAAGCAGTCAATCTCTCAATGTAATTACCCTAGCTAATACATCTCTCCTACCTCTGCCTCTCCCTCTCCTCTCCTCCCTCAAGCTACTGTAGAGAGATAAAAAAAAAAAAAAGATGATGTGACAAAGACAACCTGACTACATTTTCGCAATCATCGCCATAGAAACCATTCAGGTTACGAACGTCACAAGATGAAACACATAAGTGGGATTTGTCCTATTTAGCAAAGGATTGTTCAATCTAAATCGTCATCAACAGAACTAAGACATCAATGGTAGCATTGTTATGTAAGCAGACAACGTTTAGGCCAATTTACTGCTACAATAGAATGCCCTTCGCTTAACGGAAGGCTAAATACTGTAACACAAAAAATATCCTATATTTGACCTGTATAATCTAGAATACTGTATGTGCAAATCATGACAAGAGAGCACCTTTAGCCTTGAAGAAACACAGCATGAATGCAGAACACTTGAATATATAATTTGTCACAACAATTTTCCAAAATTATTCAAGAAAAATTGTCATAAATGTGTGTACATACTGTAGTAGAGAAGGACTGTAAAAGGGACTTTGTTCCAGAACATGGAGGAATAAAAAACAACAACTCTAAGGTAAAGAGTTACGGCTCCTGACATATTCCCTAAGTGACGGTTAAGTAATCAGTAATTAATACACCTGATCCCCTTGACGACCAGTGATTACCTACAAAGCCAGCTGATCAGATGGAGGCAGGCACACTGCAAAAAGTGACATCTAAGCAAGCCTAGATATCTTATGGTGAGTGATAATTCACATAATTTTTTTTTCCCCGTATTTTTATTTACCAAGCTAAATTATCTAACGTCATTGGCAGAAAACTTTACTTTTTTTAACCTAAAAAAAGGTTAAAGGCTAATTTATCTTATTTCAAGATATTTTTCAAGATAATTTACCTTAACCCTTGGCCTATATGGATAGGGATAATTTAAATGTTTCTTACAGAAGAAATATGAAAATGCATAAGCATGGTAGCAATTGAAAGGGAACAGTTGGGAGATTATGGGAAATTTATTAGACCAAAGTTGAGGTCACAACAATTCACCTGACACAAGACTGAATCCTAACATTACACTGTTGATTGTACGTGCATTTTACATTTACTGTTGATAACAAAATCTGAAAATTCTCTGGATACATTCAGTAACATGATAAGAATATGAATGGAACATGTGGGGTAGACAAAACAATTAAAAGGGTTTGAGTAAGAGGTCTAACTGGTGTCTCCAAGTGTGCACAGTTCCTAAGTAATTTCAATGCACTTGTATGACACAACTTTTCAACTCTAAGTCTTCAACTATAAGGTGCTTCAACTATAATGTTAGTTCCCCTCTCCTAACTGTGCCATTGAGAAACAAGAGCAAGCACACTTATAGTTGTTTTGTTTGCAACCCAATTACTGTTGCGGTTTACGCAATCCAACAACGGACCATTATAAATCGCAATTTGGGTCAGCTGTGCATCATTTGAAAGCTTGTTCTTTTACCAACTGAATATAATATATTTATGCTTGCTTAGAATTCACTTTTTGCAGTGCAGGGATTCATTTAAAGAGAGTCTGCCCCTAAAAAGCTACTTTTCATTTTGAAAATGGCCTATGTGGCTTCAATATGAGTCCGAAATATTTGCTCTACTGTCAAGATTGACTACAAAGTGTAAATAGGATTATTTTGGTCATAAAGTCAGTCTCATCCAAAACAAAACGTGTACGTCACGGAATGAATGGTACCACAATAGTTTGCCTTGGGTTGGGTTTATTTCAATCATGCCCACAGCTTGCAGCACCAAAGTAATAATTAATTGAGAGCACAGCTGCACGTGACTGGATCGTAATGCCCATGGTCAATTTGGTTTGACATGCGATATCCCTATGGGGCTAATTAGAGACCATCAGTAAAATACACAATGTACAGTGCATTCGGAAAGTATTTACAATTTTTGTTAATTTAATGCGCCTTTTACTGAGGAGTGGCTTCCGTCTGGCCACTCGACCATAAAGGCCTGATTGGTGGAGTGCTGCAGAGATGGTTGTCTATCTGGAACATTGGCCGATTTAGGTATGGGCGACATGGGCAGCCGACCAGGGCGGAATCTTGCCGGAGGCGGCACTAGGCGCCCGCATAAAATAAATCGTAATGGTGACATTTGCGCGATCGGTTTTCTATTGCTCATTTGCATGTCACGTCAATGATATCATATCACCGTGTGGGACTGTGGGTCAATTTCGGAGTGGGCGCCCTGATTCTAATTTGTGAACTAGGCAGGCTACCACCTCCCACTCAGAGGAAGGGGAAGTGGGGGAATCTATCAAATAGCGCACCTCTAACTTTGTGCAGTACTATTGCAATTAGTAAAATCAGTCACACTACGAAATGCTACCAAATAAACCACAATTCATTCATAATACTGTGAATATACAGACATATTGTTGCATTTTTTTCTGGTTTGTGCGAAATGGTTAAGAATAATATAAAACCAGTCTGCACACCACCAAGGTGAATTGGTTTAGTCTTGACTCTTGGTTGACAGTGATGGGTAATGTATTGATGCTCAAGTGACAAATCAACACAAATATATAAGAAAAGGCCTAAGCCAATCAGGTGCCCAGTTTAGGAAAAAGAGGAAAGAAGAAGAGGAGAAACGCGTAAAAGATAAAGGTATGCAGCGATGTCATCTCTTTATGAGTATAATATTATGCATGTATGAAATAGGCTAGTATAACACTAATGTTTGTTAGCCTATGTTGCTATGTTGCTTGCTATGCTATTACACATAGGGCGACAATATTACGTTTTCTGTCCAACTAGCTTACATAACATTGGATATAATTTCACACAGTTTCATCATGATAATGTGTGTAGCCTGCAGTAAAACGATTACAATAGCACATTTATTGATTTGGTTAACTTTCATTGAGGTGAAATCATAAAGGTTTTCTGATATTTTGTGATATGTCTTATGCCTAGAATTAGCCAAGGAGGTTGTATGGTTCATTTAGTTCCTATTCTGAAAGTTTGATAAATTGTGCATAATGACATGTATATTTAATTGTGCAACAAATGTATTTAGGGTGTAAATTCAGGGGCACTTCTGAAATATTTTGGAGAACCCTCTGGCACTGACCTCCTCAGCCACACAGGCCTCTTCAGAAATTATCTCGGAGCCTCAGGATGAAGAGCCATCCACCACCTCAGCCACATAGGTGTCTTCACAAATGTTGTCTGAGCCTGAGGATGAGGATGAAGACCCATTTGCTTCCACTTCTCCCCAGCAGGATTCTTCAGGTGTGTTTGGGCGCACGCACGCACGCGCGCGCGCGTGTGTGTGTGTGTGTGTGTGTGTGGCTACACGCACATGTGTTTATGTGTGCATCCCTGCAAAACATAAACAAAATAAATAATTTCTCTTTTGCAAAGTTTTAAGTTTCCATATTGTAAGTAACAATGATGATTTTATTTTTACTGGGTATGTGTGTGGGATGTTCCACCACTATAAATGCTGTGAATAACGTGTGTAAACTAATGCCCATGTGCTCTCTATTAGAAATGCCTGTAGCAGCATCTCCACCAAATCCTGCTGCTGAGGATGAACCACTGTCTACAGAACCTGCTGACTGGCCTTCAGTTCTGACTGACAGAATTCAGACACATCTAGTTTGCACAGGACCAAGTGAGGTACCACCTAACTTTGTTTTCCCAAGGAATGAGAGTGATGGAAGAAGTTGCCACCACCAGTATTTTATGAAGACCTTGGTGAGTGGTGAAAAAATCCCTAGAAGTTGGTTGGTGTATTCTGAAAGAAATAACAGCCTCTTCTGCTGCAAACTCTTTTCTAAGAAGAAAATGTATTTAGCAAACTCAGGACTGACAGGCTGGAAACATGCAAGTTCTTTGCTGACTTCACACGACAGCAGCCCAGAACACCAAAACTGCATGAAAACATGGAAAGAACTGGCAATGAGGATCAAAAAAAGGGGAAACAATTGATGACCTTGAGATGGCACTTATGGAGGCTGAGAGGATAAGATGGAGAGAGGTGTTGACACGTCTGACTGCTATTGTGCAGTCTCTGGCAATTAGAAATCTGGCACTAAGGGGACACACAGAAACACTGTACTTTCCATCAAATGGACATTTCCTCAAAGAGGTTGAACTAATGGCACAATTTGATCCAGTCATGAAAGAGCACCTTAACTGTGTCCAAAAAGGGACCTCAAGTCACACCACCAGCTACCTTGGCCACCAAATACAGAATTAACTCATTGATTTGTTGAGCAGCAAGGTCATTTCAATAATGGGGAGTGACATCAAGCTGGCAAAATTCTTCTCTATCATTCTAGATGTTACCTCAGATGTAAGCCACACTGAACAGTTGTCAGTTGTGATTAGAATTGTGTCACTGAAGGAGGAGTCCCACATAAAGGAACATTTGAGGGGGGGGTGGGGTTTGGAGGCAGAGGAGTCCACAGGCCAACATTTGGCATCCCTGATTCTCAAAAGATTAGAGGAGCTAAAAATTCCTTTTGAGGACTGCAGAGGACAGTCTTATGATAATGGGGCCAACATGAGAGGCAAAATCAAAGGTGTCCAAGCCAGATTCCTGGAAATGAATCCAAGAGCTCTATTTGCGCCATGTGGGGCTCACACATTGAACCTGGTTGTGGCTGATGCTGCTTAAAGTACTGTCGATGCCACAGGTTACTTTGGCATCTTACACAAACTGTACACCTTGTTCTCAGCCTCCACACAGCGATGGGCCATCCTGAAAAAACATGTGGACGTCACTTTGAAGATGTGGACTGAGACAAGGTGGGAGAGTAAAGTTAAGAGTGTTGAGCCACTGAGGTATCCACATATGGATTCACATACTATTCAAAAGAATTTCAAATACTTTAGCTGGGCTTGATTGAGCTTGCCTGGCAAAACGGAACTAACAGAATAGATTGAAGAGGCAAACCCCACCCCTCTGGCACTACAGACAGACTGTAACAAATGCTAAAAAGAATGTACATTTAACACGTTGTCATTTAGCAGACACTCTTATCCAGAGTGACGTACAGTTGACCACATAGAATGACCACATATCACAATCATAGTTAGTAAATGTTTTCCTCAAAAAAGTAGTTATCAGCAAAGTCAGTGCTAGTAAGCAAAGAAAAGTGTGAGTGTTAGTTCCCTTTTTTTATATAGTACTTGAGCCCAGGTCTGGTAAGTAGGCAGGCAGGCATGTCCAGCTGAGCAGTGCATTCCCTTCTCTCCCTTCTCCTTTAATTAAATCAGAATTAGAGACTGTCTGTCATGGGAAATAAACTCACTCCAGGGTGGAGGAGACGAGGAGATGACAACCGAGGAGGAGGAGATCTGCTGAGATGAGGTCCCATGGATAGAACATATTGATGAACTGTAGAGATGGAGGGAGGGAGGGGGAGTGTGAGTGAGAGAGAGAGAATAATGTAATGCTCATTTATAGTGAAAGAGAGAGAGAGGGTGTAGAGAGAGACAAACAGAGAGAGAGAGAGAGAGAGAGAAAGACAAGACAGAGGTCATATAAATAACATAATGGTCATCTATAGTGATCAACACGCCATGCAGACAGCCAGGCAAGTTCCCTCCAAACGTTGTCATCAGAGAGGACGGCGCTCTCATTGCATTTAGGCTTCGGCTCATCGTCTGGAGTTTAACAGGTTTTGGCAAGAGGGATGTAGCTACTGTTCTGTATGTGAGGTAGGAAAACAAAATACAATCTGGGTGTTTCTGGGGACAAAAACAGGATGTAAAAGGTTGTAAGGATAAACTGTTCTGAAATGGTAGTTAAATGCCTGTGTTATAACTGACAGATGGCACAGTTTTACATGGTACAATGGTATCATCACCTACAGCACCTTCACATGTTACAGTGGTATCATCACCTACAGCACCTTCACATGTTACAGTGGTATCATCACCTACAGCACCTTCACATGATACAGTGGTATCATCACCTACAGCACCTTCACATGATACAGTGGTACCATCATCTATAGCACCTTCACATGGTACAGTGGTAGAATCACCTACAGCACCTTCACATGTCACAGTGGTATCATCACCTACAGCACCTTCACATAATACAGTGGTATCATCACCTACAGCACCTTCACATGTTACAGTGGTATCATCACCTACAGCACCTTCACATGTTACAGTGGTATCATCACCTACAGCACCTTCACATGTCACAGTGGTATCATCACCCCTACAGCACCTTCACATGTTACAGTGGTATCATCACCCCTACAGCACCTTCACATGTTACAGTGGTATCATCACCTACAGCACCTTCACATGTTACAGTGGTATCATCACCTACAGCACCTTCACATGTTACAGTGGTATCATCACCTACAGCACCTTCACATGTTACAGTGGTATCATCACCTACAGCACCTTCACATGATACAGTGGTATCATCACCCCTACAGCACCTTCACATGTTACAGTGGTATCATCACCTACAGCACCTTCACATGTTACAGTGGTATCATCACCTACAGCACCTTCACATGTTACAGTGGTATCATCACCCCTACAGCACCTTCACATGTTACAGTGGTATCATCACCTACAGCACCTTCACATGTTACAGTGGTATCATCACCTACAGCACCTTCACATGTTACAGTGGTATCATCACCCCTACAGCACCTTCACATGTTACAGTGGTATCATCACCTACAGCACCTTAGCATGTTGGCCCTTATCTATAAATACAGATGGAAATTAAGAAAAGGTTGGAGGTGAGGCACCTGCATGATAGTTAATGTATGTACAACATGATCTTTATTCAGTAGTGGAGACTGGTGTGTTCCTGGTCGTGTCCGAATACCCATACTAGCGTACTACAAACTTAAACTGCACATTATGTACTCATCGTCGCATACTTTTTAGCATGTATCTTTTTTTTAAAAGTATGCAGTATGCTATGGCTACAACGCAGTAGAGGCTCCTGACTGGCTGAGTAGGTGGGGTGAGGCCGAGTGCGGAAGGATTTCTCCAATTTCAACAGACATGCATCGCATTAACCAGCCTGATAACAGCATTTCCAATTCGATTAATTTCTCTGAGCTCTGAATAGAATATTAATGGAGTTATTGGCCTACTCAGGCTGGTTATAGGCAGACTATCACATTCAACCTATACCGTAGCACATATAACCCATCTATCCTATTTAAAAAGGACTGAAGACAGAAACCGATCATTTGGTTCCATTTCAATATATTTACTGTATTAGTGAAATGAAAGTGCTGTAACATATATAAATGATATCAAATAGCCCAGTACACACACCAAAACCTTTCAAATGTTCAAATCAAAAGGCTATTGCACAGAAAAATGAGGACAGCCAGGTGTATACCAAATAAAATCTAATTGTATTTGTCACATGCCGAATACAACAGGTGTCGACCTTACCGTGAAATGCTTACATACAAGCCCTTATCCAACAATGCAGTTCAAGAAATAGTAGTAAAAATATTTACTAAATAAACAAAAGTAACACAAGAAGATTACATACCAATAATGAGGCTATATACAGGGAGTACCGGTACTGAGTCAATGTGCATGGGGGGTACAGGTTAGTAATTGTAAAGTGACTAGAGCAATAAACAGTGAGTAGCAGCGGTGTAAAAACTATGTAATTAGTCCGGGTGGACATTTGATTAATTGTTCAGCAGTCTTATGGCTTGGGGGTAGAAGATGTCAAGGAGCCTTTTGGTCCTAGTCTTGGCGCTTCGTTACCGCTTGCCATGCAGTAGCAGAGAGAACAGTCTATGACTTGAGTGACTGGAGTTTTAGAAAAAAATTTGGGCCTTCCTCTGACACAGCCTAGTATATAGGTCCAGGATGTCAGGAAGCTTGGCCCCAGTGATGTACTGGGCCGTACGCACTACCCTCTGTAGCGCCTTATGGCCGGATGCCGAGCAGTTGCCATACCAGGCAGAGATGCAACCGTTCAGGATGCTCTCAGTGGTGCAGCTGTAGAACGTTTTGAGGATCTGGGGACCCATATGCCAAATCTTTTCAGTCTCCTGAGGGGGAAAAGGTGTTGTTGTGCCCTCTTCACAACTGTCTTGGTGTGTTTGGACCATGATAGTTTGTTGGTGATGTGGACACCAAGGAACTTGAAACTCTCAATCCGCTACACTACAGGTCCGTCAATGTTAATAGGGGCCTGTTCCACTCTCCTTTTCCTTTAGTCCATGATCAGCTCCTTTGTCTTGCTCACATTGAGGGAGAGGTTGTTGTCCTGGAACCACACGGCCAGACTCTGACCTCCTCCCTATAGGCTGGCTCACTGTTGTCGGTGATCAGGCCTACCACTCTTGTGTCATCAGCAAACTTAATGATGGTGCTTGGCCACGCAGTCGTGGGTGAACAGGGAGTACAGGAGGGGACTAAGGACGCACCCTGAGGGGCCCCAGTGTTGAGGATTAGCGTGGCAGATGTGTTGTTGCCTACCCTTACCAGCTGGGGGCAGCCCTCTAGAAGTCCAGGATCCAGTTGCAGAGGGCGGTGTTTAGTCCCAGGGTCCTTAGCTTAGTGATGAGCTTTGTGGGCACTATGGTGTTGAACACTGAGCTGTAGTCAATGAACAGCATTCTCACATAGGTGTTACTTTTGTCCAGGTGGGAAAGGGCAGTGTGGAGTGTAATTGAGATTGCGTCATCTGTGGATCTGTTGGGGCGGCATGCGAATTGGAGTTGGTCTAGGGTTTCCGGCATCATGGTGTTGATGTGAGCCATGAACAGCCTTTCAAAGCACTTCATGGCTACCAACGTGAGTGCGATGGGGAGGTAATCCTTTAGGCAGGTTACCTTGGTGGTATGTTTGAAACATGTAGGTATTACAGACACAAGTAAAGACACTTGCCAGTTGGTCCGCGCATGCTTTGAGTACACGTCCTAGTAATCTGTCTGGCCCCGCAGCTTTGTGAATGTTGACCTGTTTAAAGGTCTTGCTCACATCGGCTACGGAGACCATGATCACACCGTCGTCTGGAACAGCTGGTGCTCTCATGCATGCTTGCATCAAAGCGAGCATAGAAGGCATTTAGCTCGTCTGGTAGGCTCGCGTCACTGGGCAGCTCGTGGCTGGGTTTCCATTTGTAATCCGTAATAGTTTGCAAGCCCTGCCACATCCGACAAGCATCAGAACCGGTGTAGTAGGATTCAATCTTAGTCCTGTATTGATGCTTTGCCTGTTTGATGGTTAATCTGAGGGCATTGCGAGATTTTTTATAAGCATCCGGATTAGTGTCCCGCTCCTTGAAAGCGGCAGCTCTAGCCTGTAGCTCATTGTGGATGTTGCTTGTAATCCATGGCTTCTGGTTGGGATATGTACGTACGGTCACTGTGGGTACGACGTCGTCAAAGCACTGATGAAGCCGGTGACTGAGGTGGTATACTCCTCAATGCCATTGGATGAAAAATGTAACATATTCCAGTCTGTGCCAGCAAAACAGTCCTGTAGCGTAGCATCCTCTCCAATTTGCATACTGCTCCAACAGATCCACAGATGATGCAATCTCTATTGCACTCCACACTGCCCTTTCCCACCTGGACAAAAGGAACACCTACGTGAGAATGCTACTCATTGACTACAGCTCAGCGTTCAATGCCATAGTGCCCTCAAAGCTCATCACTAAGCTAAGGACCCTGGGTCTGAACACCTCCCTCTGCAACTGGTGTAACGAATGCCCCGCGGGGCGCTGCGCGCCCTCCCTCTCTCCGGCACTACACCTCGCTGGCGTACTAACCCCCGGCAGGAGAGTGATGGCAGCAACGCACCCCATGGACATACCTGCTCCCATCACTGATTATGTTGGCTATATGTTTGTCGTTGGTTCTGTTGCACCTCATGGATTATTGTCTGTCTGTCTGTTCGCCTGTGAGGTGCTGTTCCTTGTTTGAAGTAATTAAATCTTGAAGCTTACCCTTTTTTGGTCGTCGCTTTGGTTTCTTTTTCCTTTTTTGCCTCATTCAGTTACGCACTCGCTACCCTCGCACTTCACAACTGGATCCTGGACTTCCTGATGGGCCGCCCCAGGTGGTAAGTGTAGGTAACAACACATCTGCCACGCTGATCCTCAATATCTTATCATTGGGAACGACATCAGAATGACTGCTAAGGTTTGATCCATTCATTAAATAATTAAACAGATAGCCAAGCCTACAACACTAAAACACTGCATATATTGAAATCAAAAGGCCTGATTAACATGACATCAGTAACACAGCCACATCCTAATTCCCATGTACCTACACATTCAAAAATCCAAAGGTGATTTAGTGTTAAGTTTAAAATCTCTGACGAAGAGATCTCTGCCAAGAGAACAAGAAATGCTATTCGGCATCTTCCCAGTTAAGTAGCCAAGTTTTTTTCAATCATTGACACTCTTACTGACGGTTGTGGCTGCTTTGCGTGATGTATTGTCATCTCTACCTTCTTGCCCTTTGTGCTGTTGTCTGTGCCCAATAATGTTTGTACCATGTTTTGTGCTGCTACCATGTTGTGTTGCTACCATGTTGTTGTCATGTTATGTTGCTACCATGCTGTGTTGTCATGTGTTGCTGCCTTACTATGTTGTTGTCTTAGGTATCTCTTTTGGTAGTGTTGTTTTGTCTCTCTTGCCGTGATGCCGTTTAATAAAAGAAAGGTTAAATAAAAAAAAATAAAAAAATTTAAAGCCAAAATGAGTATGACACCCTGGCATATAAAGTTTTTCGCATACTCAAACGGCCTACTATTTAGGGAGCGAGTATGGGTATTCGGACACGACCCCTCTCGCCCGTCTCGTGCTCGCAGGTGGGGTGTGTGTGTGTGTGTGCGTGTGCATGAGAGCGTGTAGGTGGGTTGAAGGTAATTGACCCAGGACACTCTATTTATTTTGGCCAAATTGATTCTGCCCGTCAGATGCTCCCTCTCTGCCAGTTCCTCTCCTCTGAGATGTTCAGCCTTTGTACTTGTACTGTGTCTGCCCACTTCATGGACAGCTAGTGGGTTGTCAGAGCAACAATGGCAGACTACAACCATCCTTTGTCTGGAACAATGGCAGACTACAACCATCCTTTGTCTGGAACAATGGCAGACTACAACCATCCTTTGTCTGGAACAATGGCAGACTACAACCATCCTTTGTCTGGAACAATGTCAGACTACAACCATCCTTTGTCTGAAACAATGGCAGACTACAACCATCCTTCGTCTGAAACAACGGCAGACTACAACCATCCTTCGTCTGGAACAATGCCACCATTTACTGTACATTCCGAAATTCTCAATTGAAAGATACTGTAAAAGGCTTTCGTATCAAAATGGTGATCAGCACAGACAGTTTATGACAGGTAGATGATGTATCTCAAAAACCTTTTTTAGTGCAATAGACATTTCTCAAAGCCAGTAGCTGATAATGAATGTGATCAGACAGACAGATATTCTTCATAAGGTAACATATCCCCAGTGGTACCAAGCTCACAACGACCTTAGTTATATCAACTATTTTCCTATTCAAATATCACCACCTCACACTCTCTTTACAAAGTATAATAATTTGTTTGGCCCTTCAAACTAAACGCACACTTGAAATATAGCTAGGACACTTTACAGCAGATGGGGCCATCACAATGTTCTGAATATTAGCCAATATGTACAGAGACATAGATGGTGGGCTTATTATCTTGTAGGGCAGACTAACTAACATAATTTGAACAGTTTGATCAGAGGATGGTACGTTGAAGTTTGAACAATATACTAAACTCTGTAGTAGCGAGTTGAGGCATGAGATAAATTAGACAATTTTGTGACGCTTGGTGGATATCCTAACAAAAGTTTTGTTTGAAGGGTACACATCTCAAGGAACCATGTGGGTTACACTGTGATGATGAAATCTGACAGCACATAGAATGTGTCTCCCTGAAGTACTATGACAAATATACTACTACTGTATGTCTGTTCACTGGCACTCTTTAAAATACCCTTGGACATTCACACCTTAAAGTCACAGCAAGTCAAGGCAAGACCACTCCAATGACCTCCTGAGCTGGAAAATGAAGTGTTTGGTTGCTGAAATGTCAGCAGGTTCACCTTGGAATCAACTCGTAATCAACTCGTAACTGAACGGACAAATCAACAACCGATAGCAAAAATTACCAAAATAACTATAGTTATTAATTGTATTATTTGTGCGTACATGGCTGTACCAAATAGATTATTACACAAGTGCTCCAGTTTTGCCTGTGAGGCTATGAGGGCACAGTGTGTCAGTTTCCTCCGTTTTGTTTTGTGCAGAGAAGGAACCGAGAGGGGAGATTGAGGAGGATGACTTGCCTCAGCTCTAATTGATGAGTCCCTAGGCCTGGGGCTTGTGTGTGCCGTGGCTCATTGTTATAGATAGAGAGAGAGAGAGAGAGAGAGTGGGGGGGGGGGGGGAGGGAGAGAAGGAAGGAGAGAGAAAGAGAGAGGTAAGGAGAAAGAGAGAGAGAGAGAGAGAGAGAGAGAGAGTGGGGGAGAGAGGGAAGGAGAGAGAGAGAGAGAGAGAGAGAGAGAGAGAGAGAGAGATGATTGCTGGAAGTGAATTATACTCACAGAGGAAGGCCTTTTACAAATATCAGCAGAGGGCAAATTGCTTTTATCTGATCATTGGGGGATTTCACTCAAATGCATCAGGAATAATAGTGCAGGTTTTCCTCCTCCTCTCTCTCTCTCTCTCTCTCTCTCTCTCTCTTTCTCTCTCTCGCTCTCTCTCTCTCTCTCTCTCTTTCTCTCTCGGCCGCTGGACAAATAGTCAGACTGTTTGAATGGAGCACATCTATTTTGTCCTCATAGTCATACAATATATCACAAAGGAAATAAGGCTTTTCTGCATCTTTTCAATTGTTCAAAATATCCTGGAGTTGCTTTCAAGTGCTATAGATCGTATGCATGAATCTAATCTGCCAGCACGTGAGAATTTGATTACCCAGGCAATTTATCTTCATTAAATTTATACTGAACAAAAATATAAATGCAACATGCAACGATTTCAAAGATTTACTGAGTTACAGTTCATATAAGGAAATCAGTTAATTTAAATACATTCATAAAGACCCTAATCTAAGGATTTCATATGACTGGGCAGGGGTGCCATGCCCAGCCAATGAGAATTAGTTTTTCCCCACAAAATTGCTTTATTACAGACAGAACTTATCTGGCAAGAGCTCTGGTAGACATTCCTGCAGACAGCATGCCAATTGCACTCTACCTCAAAACTGAGACATTTGTGGCATTGCGTTGTGTGACAAAACAGCCTTATATTGTCCCCAGCACAAGGTGCATCTTTAATAGAATCATGCTGTTTAATCAGATTATTGATATGCCACCCCTGTCAGGTTGATGGATTATCTTGGCAATTGCTCACTAACATGGATGTAAACAAATTTGTGCACAAAATATGAAGGAAGTAAGCTTTTTGTGCGTATGAAAAATGTATGGTATTCTGTATTTCCAGCTCATGAAACTTGGGACCAACACTGTACATGTTGAGTTTACATTTTTGTTCAGTGTAATCATTTGTCAATAGCAGGGTAAATTATACAGTGTACAAAACATTAGTAACACCTGCTCTTTCCATGATATAGACTGACAAGGTGAATCTAGGTGAAAGCTATGATCCCTTATTGATGTCACTTGTTAAATCCACTTCAATCAGTGTAGATGAAGGGGAGGAGAAAAGTTAATGAAGGGTTTTTAAAACTTTTAACAATTGAGACATGGATTGTGTGTGTGTTCCATCAAGAGGGTGAATGGGCAAGACAAAATATTTAAGTGCCTTTGAACGGGTATGGTAGTAGGCGCCAGGCGCACCGGTTTGAGTGTGTCAAGAACTGCAATGCTGCTGGGTTTTTCACGCTCACCACCCAAAGGACATCCAGCCAACTTGACAGAACTGTGGAAAGCATTGGAGTCAACACTGGCCCATATGTAGCTTGTTTCTGGTCACAGGTTCAGGAATGGCTGAAAAATCACATTTACCTCAAATGAACCCTACAAATAGCACTGTTGGGAGATTTGGGAAGCCATAGTCAATCAATCAACAATATAATAATACTTTTAGTAAAATTGTTCATATTTAATTTACAATCTGTAGATACTATGAGATTAGAAAGGTTCGGAATGTATGTGAAACGTCACAGCACAGTTGAAAAATATATGGTACATGGAAATCATAAGAGGGCGTGGGATGGACTGAGAGTAGCTCAGGGGTAGGTTTAAAAGCTCATCTATAATATTCTATAATTATGACGGAAAACACAGTATATAATGTACACGATATATAATCTATACAGCGTGTGTACTATCTATTCCAGATGTAATGTATATCCAATAACTATATTCTTGCTATGTTACTACTGTGGAGAAATAAAAAGTGTAATGTATGTAAAATGTGTGTACATGTACTGTAACAACATAAGAAAAAAATGTAAAAACAAAGTTTAATTTTGGCACTCTCAGTCCATCCCACCTATTGGTCAAAAATACAAATGTAAATTGCATGGTGCAGCTGGCTGTCCTGGTTAGGGGCTATATAGGGCTCTATTTTAACAAACTGAAAGTGACGGTAAATCTTAGCGCTGGCTGTAGCAGTATAGGTCCAGGGGTGTGTCAGAAATATTTGTGCTATTTTCACAGCGGGAATTATGAGCACAAGAGCTGGCGGTGGCGTGAAAGGGCTGAGTTTTGATGAATAAATAAGTTGTAGGTGTGTCGAGGCTTCACCCCTCAGAACGTGCTCCATGGCTAAGTATGTGGTTGCTTCAAGTTGTGTATTTACAATCTTTTATGTATTTCATTGTCATCAACTCCAATTCCATTGTTAGTCCGTTAAAGCCTAGTTTGGAAAATAGCCTACAGAAACAACATTTTGGTCTATCCCAGCTTGCTAAATAGGTTGAATATGTTTGCAGTCCACATTGTTCAATAATATAGAAATATATAGCATTCACACTGATATAGGGACTTTAGGCCTACTGTAAATTGCATTATGTCTGAGCCATGGGCATGCCAGACTCCTTTTCACCTCATTTAACACCCACTATGACCTGACACCAGCGTGACATCACGGATTCCCATCAGACCAACTCCTTGAATGCCCTACTCCTTGAAGTTTGCAGTTGTGTCTAAAAACACTATTTTGCTCTAAACGTATTTTTTTTACCCTTTACTGTGTGTACTTTACTGTATTTATATATGGGATATCGCTTTTCAACAGTAAATGTTTTTAAATATTTCTAGTTGCGATGACCAAAATTAGCACGTTGGCGCAGGTTTTTAAGGACACACCTCAAATATTTCCACCCCTCCTACATCAGCGCAAGTGAACTGATGTTAGACAGGTAAATTACCAACCTTGGTGCAAGTGTTGGAAAAGAGCAGAGTGCCAGCTTTTATACGTCGAAATTGCCAACAAGCGTGCGTTTCACACTAGTGCTGCGTTAACGTCAGCTGAAAATAGAGCCCACTGTCTCATATATCAATATAAAAAGTGAGAGGAAAAATCTATATAGTTCAATCATGTAACCATTGTGGTGTCTAGCTTCGAGCCCAATGTGTAGGTGGAAGGTTGCTGGGTCAGTGTCCTACTGCGATTGCACTGGTTGCTTAGCGATTAATGATATAGCAGCTACTGTATCTTGCAGTATCTAGACATATATAATCATTGTTACATGCTGTTAACCGTAATTGCCTCTGGATTTCCATTGTTCCCTCCATAAGGTAAGTATGCAGACGAAAAGGTTTTGAGCTAGTTGATGTTTTCTTCGTTGATGTATACTTTCCTTCTGGCTCTGGTCATGCAACGATATTAAAATACATGCTGTGAATGTCTGTATCTAGTATGATAACTGTGATTAAATTGGATTTCAGAGCTTGTGATAAGCGCTATTCCCTAGTCAAAAAAAACAAGATAGGCCCTTGCTTGCCAAAACAACATCAGTAAAGGCAGGGCACATGACACTCTCCACCCACACACTCACATACTGAATCCCACAACCCCAACACTAGGGAGGAACTGTTACTGGTTGCGTCTCAAATGGCATCCTATCCTATTCCATATAAAGTCCACCACTTTTGACCAGAGCCCTTTGGGCCCATGTTAAAAGTAGTGCACTATAATGGGAATAGGTTGCCATTTGGGACGTATCCACTGTCACAGTCTCTGTCAGGATACAGTGGGGAGATTCTAATTTGAAGCAACCCTGAGAACAGTGTGTAGGGATAGCTCATCTCACACCACTCCTCTCCTGTCACGCCAGCATGCAGAATGAACATCACCTCATCCAGAGATCTCCCAGTGGGGTTGTAAGACACACTGAAACTACCTACCACCTGTCAGGCTCATTCTGGATCTACATGGCTAAATGTTGCACTACTGCTGGTCTACTGTTGGTCTAACGACTAGCTGCTGCTGGTCTACTGCTGGTCTAATGACTAGCTACTGCTGGTCTACTGCTGGTCTAGGTACAAGATATACAGGTTAGGATAACGTAATCATTCCGGAAGCGTTTTGGGAAAATAAACATGGTACCAGCGCCTTTAATGGATTCTATACGATTAGCATGGTGTACGTAAGAAAAAATACTTTGAAGTACTACTTAAGTTGTTTTTCAGGTTATCTGTACTTTACCTTACTATATATTTCACATCTTTTACTTTTACTCCACTACATTCCTAAAGAAAATAATATACTTTTGCCTCCATACATTTTTTCTTGACAGCCAAAAGTACTCATTATGTTTTGAATGCTTAGCTGGACAGGAAAATGGTCCAATTCACACACGTATCAAGAAAACGTCCCTGTCATCCCTAATGGATCATCTGGAAGATTTACTAAACACATGCTTCGAGTGTGCTACTGTTTATCAGTAAATGTTTAAAACAAGAAAATTATGGCGTCTGGTTTGATTAATATAAGGAATTTGAAATGATTAATACTTTTACTTTTGATACTTATGTATATTTTTGCAATTATATTTACTTTTGATACCTAAGTATATTTAAAACCAAATACTTTTAGACTTTTACTGAAGAAGCTTTTTACTGGGTGACTTTCACTTTTACTTGAGTCATTTTCTATTAAGGTATCTTTACTTTTACTCAAGTATGATAATTGGGTACTTTTTCCCACCACTGATTAGTATAGATAATTTAAAAAAGTTTAAATGAATAGAAGGACAGACATTACATAATACAGTTACATGTACTGTATGTGTTTGCTGAGTACGATTGTGTTTATTTTCCACTGTGATGCCAAACTTTCTGTACTGCTAACCAGGAATGTTTCTAGGATTTGAGCACATTGGGGGTTTAGCCCAAAGCCAGAGGGTCCGGGTGTCTCCCCCCGCAAAAAAAGAAGAAAAAATAGCTAAATGCATCAATCTGCTGCACTTTTAGATGGACATTGAGAGGTAAAATCTACTAAGAATGTTGTAAAAAAATATATATACAAGAAGAATCCACTCAATTCTATTCAAAAGCCACAACAATATAAATACAAAACAAGACATTCAGGTAACTTGCAACTTCCCACCTGCCACAGCAGACACAGACAATATTCAATTATAGTAGCTACTGTGGGTCTCTCTACTTTGGAACACATACATCTACAGTGTATTGCCAAAAACCACCATATCACTCAACAACTTCAAACGCATGCAAGCACACACACACACACACACACACACACAGTACAATATACTGTACATTATAGTGTTGAAATTATTATTGAAAATGATATCATCCTAATCAAATGACTCAGTTAGTTCTCTTTCAAAGAAGAGATGTGGCAGACCTTTACAATGCCGAAGCACACTGCATTCCACTGACAATCACTTGACACGTGATTATTATGGTGTGATAATTATCGCATTATGATTTAAAAGGATTAGTAGAGATCCTGTGTATGAAAGTAATTCCGTATGTGAATCAATGTGAAATACTTTCCTATTCAAAGCTTTATGGATGCTTCTACACTGCACTGTTTTATCTAAACTAAGATGTCTATACTCTTTCATATTCAAAGCTTTATGGATGCTTTTACACTGTTTTATCTCAACTAAGATGTCTATACTCTTTCACATGCAAAGCTTTATGGATGCTTCTACACTGTTTTATCTCAACTAAGATGTCTATACTCTTTCACATTCAAAGCTTTATGGATGCTTCTACACTGTTTTATCTCAACTAAGATCTAATATGTAGTGTAGTGAAGCTCAGACTGCTGTACACAACGGCTTTGAAGAACTCATGGTAATTGTTCCTCCCTCTACACAGAACAAACGATGTCTCCATCTTCCCCTTACTTCTTCTCATCTGTTTGCCCGTAAGCATCATAAGTATGAAAATGGATCTTGATCTTGGATTCCTGCTGTTTCAACTCAAAGTGAAGCCAAGGGTACCCCAGGGAACCCCTTCAATTGTTCAGCTTTTGTGGGTTAAAGCTTAGTGGGTGGTGTGTCTTCCTTAACCACCTTGTTTGTAATACAAAGTCCCGGCGTCGCTGTTAGCCTGCCTCGTACAGAGTCTTCGCACAGCAAGACGTTCAATTAATGAGTCAATTTATTCTCTTTATTGCATTTTCTCTCTGGTAGAACGTGGGCAACACGACAAGGCAACTCGGCCCAAGTGTATTTCTGTCTGTGTCTCTAGCAAGCGAGATTGTTTCAAGCAGAGAGGCTACATCAATTGAGTTCAAATCACAGCGATCAAAAGAATAGTGGTGTAGTGTATTATCATGCTTCGAACTGAGCTAGATACCGTGGAAAGTTGAGTTGCTTTATACTGTAGTTTGACTTTCAGAGTATCCCATTCCATCTCTCTGGGACTTCTTCAGAATCATCCAAATGGATAGGTTATCTCCCAATTTCGTCTCCAGAAATGGATTAGAGAATTTATACAGGTTGTTTTTAATCAAGGGCCTCATTCTGTGCTGTCAGTTCTCAGTTGAACTAATCTATCCCGTGGTCATGAATTCTGATGGACAGGGAGACACTGCCTTAAAGAAGATATCCAAAGTAGTCCTACTGTCAAAGCAAACTAATATGGAAACATACATTAAATAAAATTGCAGTAGTTACTGAAATGTATATGTTTACTTTTAAATCAGCAACCATCTTCATCACTATAGCTTCTCTACCCTTCAAAAAAATAAATTTGGGTACATTTATACACAGTAGGCTACTGTACATACTGTGAAATCTATTTACAGTTTAACAGTAGATATTACTCTATTTAATGTTAATAATAAAGCTGATATTGTTAAAACAATCCAGTTCTACAATGACTTTGTGAAACTAAAACCCATAACCACTGATAAATATAATTTGATCCAGTGAAGTTCTACATATGCTGAGCACTTGTTGGCTGATTTTCCTTCACTGCGGTCTGACTCATCCCAAACCATCTAAATTTGGTTGAGGTTGTAACCAAAAATCTCAAATCTGGACTCCAGACCAAAGGACAAATTTCCACCGGTCTAATGTCCATTGCTCGTGTTTCTTGGCCCAAGCAAATCTCTTCTTATTATTGGTGTCCTTTAGTAGTGGTTTCTTTGCAGCAATTCGACCATGAAGGCCTGATTCACACAGTCTCCTCTGAACAGTTGATGTTAAGATGTGTCTGTTACTTGATCCCTGTGAAGCATTTATTTGGGCCGCAATCTGAATGCAGGCCTCTCAAGCTGGGTAAAATATTAAACCAGGGATTTCAGCTGTCATCGTTACGTATTGTATTAATGAGTACATATTCAAGGGGCACATTTTTCTTTGTTTTGGTACCTATTTTGTATGTTGTTTTTGTGTACCAGACAAAAATAACTCCCAGCTGCAACTCTTCTAAATCATGTCTATAATAAAATGTTATTTTCATGAAAAGTATTGTGTTAGTGTTTATGCATTCACAGTAATATTCCTATCAGGTTTGACTAAGGGATTTTCTCTGGTCTGGTGAGCATTAAGACTGCCAGATGGACTCAAGTCAAAATGTGCCAAACATTGGGTCCAATTCCATATTTATTCAAATGAACTTGAATGAAACAAATGAACAAATAATAGCTGCAATGTCAGCTGAGGTATTTGTGACTTTGTAAAGAATTAGGTTGTGTCCCAAATGGCACCCTATTCCATACGTAGTGCTCTAGCTTTGACAAAAGTAGTGCGACATAAAGGTAATAGCATGCCGTTTGGAAAGAATCTAATGAGTTTTCAGGAAAACAAAATGTTTTGAGCTGGATTCATTCACAAAATATTGCACACACACACACACACACACGCACACGCACACGCACACACACACAGACACACACACACACACACACACAGATCTACACATTTTCTAAAGGTTACTAATGTGTGATAAAGGGTTATAGATATAAAAGGCATGATCGTGTAGCAAAAAAAATTATCTTGTAGCCTATAAACCCTATTCACATTCTCATCAAGCTGGAATATCCCACCACAACATGCAGAGATTACTTTTCCATTTCCACAGAGGGCCCAGTTGGCAGCTGTTTCGAACAAACTTAAACTCCTGGCAAAACTCCTGACAAATTTAGAATCCAATATTCCAAAAATGCAATTAACACAGGGTGCAGTCAAATTATTCCTTGGCAGTCACAAATGTTTTTTCAACCAAATGAATAGATTGAATGATAAGAGACAGATGATTGAGTGACTAATGGCAGGAGAGGAGAGAATTTCGATACACCCGCAATAACATTTGCTAAATATGTGTACGCGACCAGTAAAATTGAGAGTTATTGAGTAGCCTCTCTCGTCATATTTACCATCCCCTTTCATATGACAGGTAATTTAAGAGAATCCGCCATCTCCTTCATGCTTAAAGAATGTATATTATCACACAAACATACACACATACACACACACGCACACACACACACACACACACACACACACACACACACACACACACACACACACACACACACACACACACACACACACACACACACACACACACACACACACACACACACATACACACACACACACATACACACACATACACACACACACACACACACACATACACATACACATACACTGCTGAGAGAGAGGATGTGTGCATGTCTTGCCAAGGGGGCTCGTGTGAGTCATGAAGGGACAGTGCTAGCTCTTTGTTCTATCATACCAAAACACAAGGTTGTGGCAGACTCAAAATTGTATATACTGTAGGCATGAAGCATAATCAAATATAACACGTTCATATCTAAGTTGTGTGTGGTTTTAACACCACTTCAAAACAATGTGGGGACAAAATCTCATATTGTATTTTGTATTATATGCATAAAACATTAGCTCTGTCCTGTTGCTCTGCTGTGATCTGAATAGATGTTCTCATGATGGAGAGCACTCAGCAGTGTTAGTAGTGAGAGCGGATAGAAAGAGCGGATATACTTGGCAATGTGAGAGAGAGCTGTTTTTGTTTTCACAGCCCTATTTGTGCCTGTGGGTGGGGATAAAGTCAACACCAATAAGTAATTGTCTTTATCACTGCGTGGGGATGGGCTTTCAGTGGTGCTCAGGTCTGGCTTGAGTCACATTTAAATCTCTCTGTAGTGTAGTGTACAGACACAGACAGGGATTGGAATTATGATGCTCTCTTTTTTTCCTCTTTCTTTCTTTCTTTCTTTCTTTCTTTCTTTCTTTCTTTCTTTCTTTCTTTCTTTCTTTCTTTCTTTCTTTCACTTTCTCTCTCTCTCTCTCTCTCTCTCTCTCTCTCACTCTTGCACTCTCTCTTCTACTCTCTCGCTCTCCTTCCATCTTATACCATTTTTTGTCTAAATACTATTCTGAGTCCAATTGCCAGCTGCTCAGTATAGAGCCCCACAGAGGAGGTGTCATAATACCCATAAAACCTAGCGGTCAAACAGGGAAATGGTTCCAATCGTTTTCCCACCATTCCTTTTTCCATTGAGAATTTTAGAAATACTTTAAATAAGGGCTGTGTAGACTTACCCTGGTGTGATGTTTTGATAGCCATGTAAATCTCCCTCGGACAAGGTCACTTTTATCACTTTTAAGAAAGGGTCTAAACCATCTAACCCAGATGTTTTTTTGGGGTCAAGATTCAGGAGCTCCTTTAGTACCTCAGACTCAGTAACTGCCTCCAGGGAAAAACTTTGTAGCAGGGCAGGGGAAAAAGAGGGAGAAGCATCGACGATAGTTGCATTAGAAGGGGTGGCAGATGAGGACATTTTGGACGGGCAAGGAGGCATGGCTGAGTCAAATAGGAATCCTGACTTAATGAAGTGTTGATTAAAGGGCTTAGACATGTGCTTCTTGTCAGTAACAACCACATCATCAATTTTAAGGGACATGGGCAGCTGTGAGGAGGAGGAGGGTTTATTCTCCAGGTCTTTAACCGTTTTCCAGAATTTCTTGGAGTTAGACCCACAGAGAGAGAACTTCTCCTTAAAGTAACTAACTTTGGCCTTCCGGATAGCCTGAGTGCACTTATTTCTCATTTGCCTGAACGAGAGCCAGTCAGCCTGAGTAAGCGTGTGCCGGGCCTTTCGCCAAATGCAATTCTTGAGGTGGAGTAACTCTGCAAGATCACGGTTGAACCAGGTTTGAACTTGTTTTTAATTCTCATTTTCTTTATGGGGTCGTGTTTGTTAACAATACCACTGAAAACATGAAAAAAGAAGGTCCAAGCGTCTTCGACAGAGGGGATCAAGCTGATTCTATTCCATTTTACAGAAACCAGTTCAGGAAGGAAGGCTTATTACCAAGCGTCTATGACAAATCAGGACAGGTTATTTCACTGAGCAGCCATTACGAACACAGGCTGTAAAACAATGATCACTAAGGTCATTACAGAAAACACCAGACTGATACCTATCAGGATTATTTGTGAGGATAAAAGGAGTGTAGCCTTTTCTGGGTGTTTGGAGTCATACCTTGTGGGATTGGTAATACTCTGAGAATGATTTAGGGAGTCCCATTGCTTTAGGACTTGGTCATGTGGTTTAAGCACGTCCCAGTTTAGGTCACCTAGAAGGACAAATTCAGACTTAGTGTAAGGGGCCAGGAGAGAGCTTAGGGCAGGTAGGGTACAGGCCGGTGCTGATGGAGGTCGATAGCACCCAGCAACAGTCAACAAAGAGTTATTTGAAAGTTTAATACTTAAAACCAGCAAATCAAATTGTTTGGGGACTGACTTGGTGGAGACAGCCGAGCACTGAAGGTGATCCTTGGTAAAAATTGCCACTCCCCCACCTTTGGAAGATCTGTCTTGCCTTTGGAAGATCTGTCTTGTGCTAGCAAAACAGTCCTGTAGCGTAGCATACGCGTCATCTGACCACTTCCGTATAGAGCGAGTCACTGGTACTTCCTGCTTTAGTTTTTGCTTGTAAGCAGGAATCAGGAGGTTAGAATGGTGAGATCAGATTTGCCAAATGGGGAGCGAGGGCGAGCTTTGTATGCATCTCTGTGTGTGGAGTAAAGGTGCTGTGGAAATGCTGTGGCGGTGGAAATGCGACAGCGCCCTTGGGTATGTGTGTGGCCTTGTTTGTGCGTGTGTGCATGCGTGCGTGTGTGACTCAGTGCCCTGTGTGTCTGTGTGTGTGTGGGCTGTGTGATTTAGAGAGTAAGTAAGCAATATCTTCATGAGACTTTTAAAGCTGAGATAAGGTCCCCCAAGACAAGCAGAACACGGAAAGGCATTCCTTCCTCTCCTCCTCTCCTCGTCTTCCGGACACCTTTCCCATCCCCTGGGGGTCGAAGACCGTATCTGCTCTGTCTACTGCTGGAGTCGAATCTCAATCAGCCAAAAGCCTTCTGGGAAATTTCATGGCAGAAAAAAAAAGATAATCCACAATAGGTTTCTTCTGACTGACACTTCATGGGTTTTTCATTTGATCTCTATCATGTCATAATAGACACAAATACATTTCAGAGAGAAACTGTATATATTTGAGTAGTGTTATGTCTGGTGTCTTTCAGACATGTCTTCCCATAGTGTTATCTTTTAGATGTACCTGCGTAACTACCGTACAGTATGAAGAGTATGCTATCATATACAGTACCAGTAAATAGTTTGGACACACTTAGTAATTCCAGAGTTTTCTTTATTTTTAAGTATTTTCTACATTGAAGAATAATAGTGAAGACATCAAAACTATGAAATAACACATATGGAATCATGTAGTAACCAAAAAAGTGTTAAACAAATCAAAATATATTTTATATTTGAGATTCTTCAAAGTAGCCACCTTTTGCCTTGATGACAGCTTTGCACACTCTTGGCATTCTCTCAACCAGCTTCATGAGGAATGATTTTCCAACAGTCTTGAATGAGTTCCCACATATAGCCCTTACACAGTCTGGATGTGTGTTTGGGTCATTGTGCTGTTGAAAAACAAATAATATGCTGGTGAAGTGTGCCTTGAACAGTGCTTTGCCTGTTTTGACCTACCGATTGCCTGCCCCTTGTACTGTAATAAACTTGGGAACTCGTACTATACATTTCCTGTGTCTGCATCTGGGTCTTAGCCTGAGCCGTGATAATCAGTGTTTGTCTCTCTCCCTCTTCCTGTTCCATTTTGGCCAGCTGTTGGACACCAGTGTTCCATCTCCCAGAATTCCCTGTTCTTGTTTTTATCCCTGGGCGTTAAAAAGCAGAAAAAACATGAATTGCATTCCATTCCTGAGCCATGATTCAAACTACTGTCATTGTTCCAGTGAACACAACAGCAGTTGAAGCCAGGCATGACGGTGCCACCGGATGGTCATGGTCCATAGCCATTTCATCAACATCAACATCACAGGGTTATGGAGCCCCTATGGGCCCTGGTCAAAACTTGTGCAGTATACAGAGAATAGGGTGCCATTTGGGACAAAACCCCAGTGTAGTGATGCAGGGAGATAATGCAGCAAAACCCAGCCAATCAGAGGGTTCACTGACTTTTTATCTAAACTCAGAAATTTTGTCACGCTTTGTGATGTGTAAAGGTAAAGAGATGGCTTAGACCCAGGTAGCCACACAGACACGTATATACGCACACACACACACACACACACACACACACACACACACACACACACACACACACACACACACACACACACACACACACACACACACATACAAACCACCCCTTTGCCCTCAGAACAGCCTCAATTTGTTGAGGCATGGACTCTACAAGGTGTTGAAAGCGTTCCACAGGGATGCAGGCCCATGTTGACTCCAATGCTTCCCACAATTGGTTGGATGTACTTTGGGTAGTGGACCATTCTTGATACACACAGGAAACCCCAGCAGGGTTGCAGTTCTTGACACAAACTGGTGCGCCTGGCACCCACTACCATATGCCATTCAAAGGCACTTAAATCTTTTGTTTTGCCCTTTCACCCTCTGAATGGCCCACACACACAATCCATGTCTCAATTGTCTTGAGGCTTCAAAATCCTTCTTTAACCTGTCTCCTCCACTTTAACAGGTGACATCAATAAGAGATCTTAGTTTTCACCAGGATTCACCTGGTCAGTCTATGTCATGGAAAGAGCAGTTGTGTAATGTTTGGTACACTCAGTGTATATCTACAATAAATACATGGCTCTGGATCAGTACAGCTCTATCACAGGTCAAGATCCAAATCAACACTGACAGCCTGAGGTAATACTTATTAAAGCTCTCTCAGATCAAAGTTAATGTTGTACTCGTTAAATTGTTAAATATGATTTTAATATTGTAGCAGATTTCAAATAAAACACCCACACACACACACTCCAAAGTGGTCGTAAAAAAACTGGGATGAAGTCCTGAAATACCCTAACAAGTTCTTGAAGTGGAACGATGTAAATAATAATATAAAAAAACTCTGTTTCTGGGCGTAGAGAGGAGAGAGGATCTGACTGATGCTGGTATTTGGGATGTTGGTGGGTTAAAAACCCACACAATACACTCTGGAGCAAACTTAATCCTGCTCTAGTGCCTGGGAATGTGTCTGTGTTTGAGTCCCAAAATGCACCCTAGTGTGGTGCACAATACAGGGAATAGTGTGACATTTAGGACACATCACCTCTATGTGACCCTTGATTTTTCTGAGACAGAGGAGAGACAGAGGAGAGAGAAGAGGCGAGAGAAGAGGAGAGAGAGGAGAGACAGAAGAGAGAGAGAGGAGAGATAGAGGAGAGAGACAGAGGAGAGACAGAGGAGAGACAGAGGAGAGACAGAGGAGAGAGAAGAGGCGAGAGAAGAGGAGAGAGAGGAGAGACAGAAGAGAGAGAGAGGAGAGATAGAGGAGAGAGACAGAGGAGAGACAGAGGAGAGACAGAGGAGAGAGAGGAGAGACAGAGGAGAGACAGAGGAGAGACAGAGGAGAGACAGATGAGAGACAGATGAGAGATAGAAGAGAGACAGAGGAGAGAGAGGAGAGAGAGGAGAGACAGAGGAGAGACAGAGGAGAGACAGAGGAGAGACAGAGGAGAAACAGAGGAGAGATAGAAGAGAGACGGAGGAGAGATAGAGGAGAGACAGAGGAGAGACAGAGGAGAGACAGAGGAGAGACAGAGGAGAGAGAAGAGGCGAGAGAAGAGGAGAGAGAGGAGAGACAGAAGAGAGAGAGAAGAGAGATAGAGGAGAGAGACAGAGGAGAGACAGAGGAGAGACAGATGAGAGACAGATGAGAGACAGATGAGAGAGAAGAGGAGAGGTAGAAGAGAGAGACAGAGGAGAGACAGAGGAGAGAGAGAGGAGAGACAGAGGAGAGAGAGAGGAGAGACAGAGGAGAGACAGAGGAGAGATAGAGAAGAGACAGTGGAGAGAGAAGAGGAGAGATAGAAGAGAGAGACAGAGGAGAGACAGAGGAGAGACAGAGGAGAGACAGATGAGAGAGAAGAGGAGAGATAGAAGAGAGAGACAGAGGAGAGACAGAGGAGAGACAGAGGAGAGACAGAGGAGAGAGAGGATAGATAGAGAAGAGACAGAGGAGAGACAGAGAGACAGATGAGAGAGAGGAGAGACAGAGGAGAGACAGATGAGAGAGAGGAGAGACAGAGGAGAGACAGAGGATAGATAGAGGAGAGAAAGAGGATAGATAGAGGAGAGACAGAGGAGAGACAGATGAGAGACAGATGAGAGACAGATGAGAGACAAGAGGAGAGATAGAAGAGAGAGACAGAGGAGAGACAGAGGAGAGAGACAGAGGAGACACAGAGGAGAGACATAGGAGAGATAGAGGAGAGAGATGAGAGAGAAGAGGAGAGATAGAGGAGAGAAGAGGAGAGAGAGGAGAGACAGAGAGGAGACAGAGGATAGATAGAGGAGAGACAGAGGATAGATAGAGGAGAGACAGAGGGAGAGACAGAGGAGAGACAGAGGAGAGACAGAGGAGAGATAGAGGAGAGACAGAGGAGAGACAGAGGAGAGACAGAGGAGAGACAGAGGAGAGACAGAGGAGAGACAGAGGAGAGATAGAGGAGAGAGAAGAGGCGAGAGAAGAGGAGAGTGAGGAGAGACAGATGAGAGAGAGGAGAGACAGAGGAGAGACAGATGAGAGAGAGGAGAGACAGAGGAGAGACAGAGGATAGATAGAGGAGAGAAAGAGGATAGATAGAGGAGAGACAGAGGAGAGACAGAGGAGAGACAGAGGAGAGACAGAGGAGAGACAGAGGAGAGACAGAGGATGGATAGAGGAGAGACAGAGGAGAGACAGAGGAGAGATAGAGGAGAGACAGAGGAGAGAGAGGAGAAACAGAGCTCACTACTTGGTTAGAAAACTAAAAAATTAAATTCTCTGGCCTTCTCTCTCTCTCTCTCGCTGTCCTTTTTTATCTTTTAGGGCCATATGTCTGTCGTCAGTGGACATTCTTATCAATCCCTGCCCAGAGTCAGCTCCCTGGTCCCCAAGGGAGTGGATGATCTTTCACTAAACCACTCTGATTCCACTCTCAGGCCTTGAGCAGATTCATGCAGGCAGGCTGGCGGCTCTCTGCTGCTACCTCGGGTGACTCGGCTACAATAGCGTGTGTAAGGGGAGTGTGTGTGTGCGTGTGTGTGTGTGTGTGTGTGTGTGTATGTGCGTGCGTTTGTGTGCTTGTGAGCGTGTATGCCTATGTGTGTGTGTGTGTGTGTGTGTGTGTGTCTGTGTGTGTGTGTGTGAATCTCTGCATGTGTGTGACTTCGCGTGTGTGGTTTGACGCATCAGTGGTGGCCATTACATCGCCGTGCCGACGGGAGGCATGACATGTGTCCATCAAAACAGTCATAACTGATGCTCTCTTCTTGGTCTCTTTCACAATGCAGGCCACCGACTGACAGACCAAATTTGTGACAGGAAGAGTTCAGGGATAATAGATGTGTCCAAATTGGTGCACTACTGGTGCCTACTGGTGCCTACTGGTGCACTACTGGTGCCTTTAAAGTGCACTGCTGTTGACCAGGGCCCATAGAGCTCTGGTCAAAAGTAATGCACACTATTGGGAATACGGTGCCATTTGGGACGTAGCCTAAGAACACATGTTTTGTGATGTTCATTAACCCTTAATTAATCCTTGACAGATGACCACGTCGGCTACAGTGTGTTTTTAATCAAGGGCCTCTCTATTGGTGCAGCGTAGAATTTGAATTACTAGAATCGGACATTCCCATTTAAATTGCCTTGGGCTGAGTGTCTGGTAGTTCTGTTTCTATGGGATGCATTGCATCCTAATAAATATTACATAGACATTGGTGACCTGAGGGTAATGTCCCAGTCCTGTCCCTGACCCTCCCAAGGAGTTTGTGTGTGTTTGGCATGCAACCCTCCCAAAGACCCTGGTCAGTGTGTGTGTGTGTGTGTGTGTGTGTGTGTGTGTGTGTGTGTGTGTGTGTGTGTGTGTGTGTGTGTGTGTGTGTGTGTGTGTGTGTGTGTGTGTGTGTGTGTGTGTGTGTGTGTGTGTGTGTGTGTGTGTGTGTGTGTGTGTGCACGTTTCTCCCAAGGTCTCATAGGGTCAGCTGGAAATGGACCTACAGCAGTATTCACTACTGCTGTATTTTGGCCTGGACAGCATCGCATTAGTGGAAACCAAGACTGTTCTCAGGGCAGGACTGGTTGTAGCTAGATGTGTTCGACTCGCATTGGGGCACATTTTTGCATGTTAGCTAACCCTAACCCTTTTCCTAACCTTAGCCTAATTCTCCTAACCTGCCATGTGAATTATCCTAACCTGCCACGTTAATTCTCCTAACCTGCTGTGTAAGATCTCCAACCTGCTAGTCAAAACAGGCAGCGCAGGCAGACCTGCCCTGAGAACAGTCTTGGTATCTGCTAATGCGATATAGCTTTGCCTGGTGTAAAGGTGGCCTGAATAGTCACATACCTCAGTGTCCTCTGAAACAACCTCAAGTCCATGTAAATAACCAACACAACAACAACAATAACATCCACAAGAACAACCGCAACCACAACTCAATCAAAAACCAGTAACCAGGTTCCTGGAATGAGTGGAGAAAGCATGTTCGATTTAGAGAAGTAGACCTGATAGTAAAAGCCAAACACGCATTCGTGTAGCACAAGGATAATTATGTTTTTGGTTACTGAAAAGACACCACAAGGCTATGTGTCCTGACATAGCCTTGAAATAGAATGAGCCCTCAGAAAAGATGGTGCTTGTGGATTATTAGAACACCTGCCTCATTAAAATACTAAATTATCTAACCTGCCCTTCCAAACTTTCTATTAAATTGACACGTAATACATGTTTTATTATGACATAGCCAGTGTGGAATACATAACTATTTTGAACTTTGGATTGGTTATAAAATGGGCTAATGAATAACCAAACGCCACATCTACACCTGACACCTGATTCCAAATCGATGCTGGACAATGTTGATTCCAATGCTTCTCCCACAGTTCTATCAAATTGTCTGTAAGTACTTTGAGTGGCGGACCATTCTTGATACACATGGGAAACTGTTGAGCGTAAAAAAAAAGTGGATTTAACAAGTGACATCAATAAGGGATAATAGCTTTCACCTGGATTCACCTGGTCAGTCTTTGTCATGTAAAGAGTGTTTTGAACACTCAGTGTATAGTAGCTGCTGCCGAAATGAAATCAAGTCAGGACATCAGACAGGACGTCAGACAGGACCGACAGGAGTGTCTCTGGCTCTTTCCCAATTAGCACCCTATATATGGCTCTGGTCAAAAGTAGAGCAATAAATAGGGAGTAGAGTGCCATTTGGGACGCAAACTGTGTTCACTCTCCCTACTTTCAACGCTGCTTATCTGCCGACCCCAGCACACCGCCCTCTGAAGGCCATTCAGACAGAAACAAAAGCTCAGTTGCCATACAAGACAGAGCGGTGAGAGTCAGAGACTGGATAAAAAGATTCATCACACCAGGCATGTGAGAACCTCTCACTTCAGCCTCGAAAAAAATACTCTGTAAAGGCTTAATGTACAAGGACTTAGTGCTCTATGTACTGTACGTGTGGTATGACAAAAGTCTTTGTCATGTTTTGGCCCATTTAACACTGCAGCACTGGACGGAATAGGGAATAGAGACATTTGAAAGGCAGAGCATTCTGTCTCTCTCTCTCTCTCTCTCTCTCTCTCTCTCTCTCTCTCTCTCTCTCACACTCTCTCTCTCTCTCTCTCTCTCTCTCTCTCTCCCTCTCACTCTCTCTCTCTCTCTGCTCATATCTAAAACACTCACAGCAATGCTACAGTACTGTAGTGTCAGTACCCCAATACTCACTCACTTACAGGCATCAAAAGTCATTTTCTTACTAACTGCTCTTTGAAAATGTATTAGGCAGTGTTCTCTGCTGCGTACATGGAATGGTTGATTTATGCCAGAGAATATAAGTCAGGGGCTGCATCCCAAATGGCACCCTATTCCCTACATACCCTTTGGGTCCTGGTCAAAAGTAGTGCACTATATAGGGAATAGGGTGCCATTTGGGACTCACTCCCTGTATTGATTCTCCTACATCTGTTCGCTGAAAATGAAAGACACTCCGAGGAGCGGTGATAAATGTAGGAGAGAATAGCGGATGACAGGTGAAAAGGTCCTTCAGAAAAAACAGCCATAGAGAGAGAGAGAGAGAGAGAGAAGGGCCAGAGAGAGAGGAAGAGGGAATGGAGAGGGAAAGAGAGAGATAGCGTTTATTTTTTTCTCTTTGTCTCATTCTTCCCCTCATTGCGTTCTTTCTGTGTATCTCTCTCCTCTTGGCTCGTTTTTTCTCTTTATCTCTCTTCCCTTTATTTATTTCTCCACTGTGCTTGTGCTATCCCTCTCTCCCCTCTCTTCCACTCTCTCTCTCTCACTCCGCTGCACATATCTGTGGATGACAAATGATAATGGTCATTACCCCCTGATGTAAAGAATTTAGCAATCAGCCTCTCTGCATGACGAGCTCCTGGATAGCCCTCATTTAGAGACAAGATTCAAACACCCCATAATCATCAGCCAGCAACAAGGAGATGGAAAACACAAATAACTAAATATTCACTGAATTCCACCTCATCTAAACATGTACATCTCTGACACAGACATTCAACCAACTAGTTTGCGGAGGCAACAGAGAGAAGATCCCCATTTGTGTCACGACTCGAGAAATGATCTGGGATTCTGACAGCTTAAGATGCACATGCCAGGATGTTGTGCTGTGCAACAATATGCCGTTTGTATAGTGTTGATTTGTGTCCCTCTGGCTCGAGATGCGTGAGGATGTGGAATCAGAGAGGCTTGTCTCTGCTGCCAGTATCTCCCTCTGTGAGAGGATGAGGACGGTTGAATTGTGGAGTGGTGTGTAGCCAGGGAGAGAGGCACACACACTGGTCAGCTATGCAGGCCCTGGTCCCTCCCTGGGCGCCTGCTCCAGTGACCAGAGTGCATCCCAAATGGTACCCTATTCCCTATACCCTGCCCTACTTTTGATCAGGGCCCATATTGATCTGGTCAAAAGTAGTGAACTATATGGGTCGATCTACAGAAGTGGTGTAAATTGGGGGTAGAAAACAAAAGTGTATCATATTTCTCCCAAACTTTCAGCACACGTCTTCAAAAATATGTCAGGTAGACATATACTGTATATACTGAACAAAAATATAAACGCAACATGCGACAATTTCAAAGATTTACAGTTCATAGAAGGAAATCAGTCAATTGAAATAAATTCATTAGACCCTAAACTATGTATTTCACATGACTGGGATTACAAATATGCATCTGTTGGTCACAGATACCTTAAAAAAAGGTAGGGGCATTGATCAGAAAACCAGTCAGTATCTTGTGTGACCACCATTTGCCTCATGCAGCGCGACACATCTCCTTCGCACAGAGTTGGTCAGTCTGTTGATCTTCCCACTCCTCTTCAATGGCTGTGCGAAGGAGTTCTCTCACCCACATGACGCCATACACATGGTCTGCGGTTGTGAGGCCGGTTGGACATACTGCCAAATTCTCTAAAACAACATTGGAGGCGCTTATGGTAGAGAAATTAAGATTAAATTATCTGGCAACAGCTCTGGTGGACTTTCCTGCAGTCAGCATGCCAATTGCACGCTCCCTCAAAACTTGTGTTATGACAGAACTGCACATTTTAGAGTGGCTTTTCATTGTCTCCAGCACAAGGTGTGCCTGTGTAATGATCATGCTGTTTAATCAGCTTCTTAGTATGCCACACCTGTCAAGTGGATGGATTATCTTGGCAAATAACGCATTTATTTCATTTTAGAGAAATACGCTTTTTGTGTGTATGGAACATTTCTGGGATATTTTATTTCAGCTCATGAAACATGGGACCAACACTTTACATGTTGCATTCACATTTTTGTTCAGCGTACTACTCACACACTTTGTTTATATTGCGTATTTGATATGTTTACCTGAATTCCTTACCACGCCACAAAATGTGTTAATACTGAAACATAGTGAAAAAGTAGCAATAAAGGGAGAACCATGCACATAAATTATCATTTTTATTAATTTTTATTGCATACCAAATTAACTTAATCTAAAAATTGTACCTGATATTCAAAACCTTTCAATTGTATTTATTTAGAGAAATATAATCTCTATTGTTCTCTGTAAAATGTTCAGTGTTGATTGTATGAATCTGAAACTTGTTGATTGATTGAATTACTTATGCATCTAAGTAATTATGTTATTAGGTGTTTAAATGATCCCTTTACCTATCTTGGTTTTGGCAAAATAACAGGCATTTTGGTGTCGAGTGTCAATCATAGAGATGATAGAGGACTTTGATGGAAATAACTTGTTTTGGTGTAGACAATGTCATTGAGGGCTTCCACCATTTAAAAGTAGTGGGATTCCTATGGGTTGGGAGTGTCAGAGAACATTGACTTCTTCAAATTGAGTTGACTATGGTTTGTAAACGAAAGAGGAGGAGCCAAGACCAAAATGTATACCCGGATATTGGTCCCAAGATCCAGACCCAGACCCAGTGAGCTGAGACCATGACCATTTCAAGACAGAATTGAGTCTTGAGTTGTCTCAATACCAAGACCACTAGATCAAGAATTCATCCCTTTCTTTAATTGTAAGAAAGACTAAACTTGAGTACAGCCCGGTACAGTACAATATAGCACATTGTACTGTAGACATCTATGTTTTGGCCAAATAGATGTCAATGTTTGGGCTTTTGAAGGGTTTAGAGCCCACTGCTGGCTATGCATCTAAATACTCTACCCTTTTTCCTGAAGTGTGCACTTGTCCACTACCCACATGGTGGTCTTCTGTAGCTCAGTTGGTAAAGCATGGCGCATGCAACTTTAAATTGGAGATAGCCTCACTGGCGCTGCCCTTGCTGTCACAGACGCCATAATGGCACAGAAACAAAGATGAGCCCTCTATATATCTCTATGGTGTCAATTGTTTCAGTTTGGACCATTTTGACTTATTTTAGACTTAGCGAATCCCCATAGCTAACAATATGGCTGGCTGGCTGTCTTTCATTTAGACAGATGTACATCCCAGCAAACAATATTTTAGCCCCACAACCATACTTTTCATATTTTGTGATGTGTTAGAGATCGGCAGTGACACTTCTTAAAAAGATTGACCAACTTGCTCACTCATTTTCTCCCATGCTCACTCCTTTAAAAAAAATTCTCCATTCATTCTACACTCTTTTAAAGTGTGTGTTTCGGTAGTGACATCAAAATGTCGGGACAGCATTTTTCTGAGGAGAAAAAAAAAAAAAAAAAACGAACCATTAGATCAGCATCTTTAAATGTAATAATAGAACAACTCAAGGTGTTCTATTGAAATAAGTGTTAAAGGGATTTGGACAGCCACCTCTCAATAGAAATAGGTGTATAAATATTGTACTATGTTAATTTGGATTGAATTAGAACATATCATGATGTAAATAAATGTCCTAAGTTTGGAGACTTAACTGTTTTAGGACAGCAATTTAGACCCACTTCTGTAGAATAACTCATATAGGGGATAATGTCCCATTTGGGATTCAACCAGGGACTGCATCAAAGGCGGTGCAGCTGTCCCTCTGTATTCTTCTGGGATGTCTTTCAAAGGTTTCCATCTGCTTGCTCTAGTGGTGAGGCACCTGCCCATCGTCCTCCCTGAGTCTGTTATCTCACGGCCTGCGTTGGAACCTCTCTCTCTCTCTCTCTCTCTCTCTCTCTCTCTCTCTCTCTCTCTCTCTCTCTCTCTCTCCCCCTTTATCTCAGACACATACACAGATAGAGAGCGAGAGAGAGAGAGAGAGAGAGAGAGAGAGAGAGAGAGAGAAACTGCACTGGCAGACAGTGTGTGTATTGGACACAGTGTCTTCCATCAAGCAGCACAGGGAATGGCCTCTGATATAAAGCATCTGCTCTCACTGGTCCAATACATCTCTGTCCAACACAACACCACACAACACACTCCAAAACGCAGGATGAGCTCAAAACCCACAACACATCTCCATTGGTATGGTGTCCCTTTTAGGAGCCCCCAGATTCACATACCTCATGTCTCACCTTGACACTGTACATTACCTTCTTTCAAGGAAGTGCTGAACAGACAAGGTCATGTTCAATCATACATGCTTTTAAATGATATTTTTTTATATTTCTAAGTTGGCTGCCGATAATAACTTAACATACATATTGATGGGAGAAATATGGAAATGCATTGCTGCACAAAGAAAGTGAGTGTCCTATCCAGAATCATAGCTCACTTCCTTTCCTTAAAGCTTAAAAGACAAATGCAATGAAAAGTCGGACATGTTTTCGCTCCATGTCAAGTAGAACATCAAGTATTCATTTGTCATCAAGACCTTTAGATACAAAATGTCAAATGCATATTCACTGTGGAGGAAGTATATGAGCAAACAATAATGAAAGATACACAGAAACACAGACAAACAGCGCAGGATAAAGCCAGGGGGAAATCTTTGGCAAAATGACATTTGACTTTATTACACCCTAAGAGTTTTCTCTCATGTTGTTTACCGTGTTTTCGAGGTTTCAATATACGCTGACACCAGAGGAGGCTGGTGGGAGGAGCTATACGAAAATCGTCAGTACAGAGACAAAGTGCAGTCGCAATTCAACGGCTCAGACACAAGACAAATGTGGCAGGGTCTACAGACAATCACGGATTACAAAGGGAAAACCAGCCACGTTGCCGAGACCGACGTCTTGCTCCCGGACCAGCTAAACACCTTCTTCACCCGCTTTGAGGATAACACAATACCACCGACGCGACCCGCTCCCAAGGACTGTGGGCTTTCGTTATCTGTGGCTGAAGTGAGTAAGACATTTAAGCATGTTAACCATCGCAAGGCTACCGGCCCAGACGGCATCCCTAGCCGCGTCCTCAGAGCATGTGCAAACCAGCTGGCTGGAGTGTTTACGGACATATTCAATCTCTCCCTATCCCAGTCTGTTGTCCCCACTTGCTTCAATATGTCCACCATTGTTCCTGTACCCAAGAAAGCAAAGGTAACTGAACTAAATGACTATCGCCCCGTAGCACTCACCTCTGTCATCATGAAGTGCTTTGAGAGGCTAGTTAAGGATCATATCACCTCCACCCTACCTGCCACCCTAGACCCACTTCAATTTGCTTACCACCCCAATAGATCCACAGACGATGCAATCGCCATCGCACTGCAGACTGACTTATCCCATCTGGACAAGAGGAATACCTATGTAAGAATGCTGTTCATTGACTACAGCTCAGCCTTCAACACCATAGTACCCTCCAAGCTCATCATTAAGCTCGGTGCCCTGAGTTTAAACCCTGCCCTGTGCAACTGGGTCCTGGACTTCCTGACGGGCTGCCCCCCGATGGTGAAGGTAGGAAACAACACCTCCACTTTGCTGAGCTCCCTCCTGTACTCCCTGTTCACCCATGACTGCGTGGCCAAGCATGCTTCCAACTCAATCATCAAGTTTGCAAATGACACAACAGTAGTAGGCCTGATTACCAACAATGGTGAGACAGCCTACAGGGAGGAGGTGAGGGCCCTGGCGGAGTGGTGCTAGGAAAACAACCTCTCCCTCAACGTCAACAAAATGAAGGAGCTGATCGTGGACTTCAGGAAAACAGCAGAGGGAGCACGCCCTTATCCACCTTGGCGTACACATCACGGACAAACTGAAATGGTCCACCCACACACTGTTCTACTGTACTTAGTCAATGCCACTACGACATTGCTCGTCTTAATATTTCTATATTTCTTAATTCCATTATTTTACTTTTAGATTGGTGTGTATTGCTGTGAATTGTTAGATATTACTGCACTGTTGGAGCTAAGAACACAGGCATTTCGCTACACCCGCAATAACATCTGCTAAATATGTGTATGTGACCAATACAATTTGATTTGATTTGATCAAACATATGGAAACCACACGTTTGACTTGGTTCCATTTATTCCATTCCAGCTATTACAATGACTCTGACCTGGTTTACGAGCGTCTGCCTGTCCTCGACCTGCCCTTTGCCTAACCCCGGTGGCGCACATTAAGCTCTGTCAAGTTGGTTGTTGATCATTGCTAGACAGCCATTTTCAAGTCTTGCCATAGATTTTCAAGCAGATTTAAGTCAAAACTGTAACTCGGCCACTCAGGAATTTTCAATGTCATCATGGTAAGCAACTCCAGTGTAGATTTGGCCTTGTGTTTTAGGTTATTGTCCTGCTGAAAGGTGAATTTGTCTCCCAGTGTCGGTTGGAAAGCAGACTGAACCAGGTTTTCCTCTAGGATGGTGCATGTGCTTAGCTCTGTTTCGTTTCTTTTTGTCCTGAAAAACTCTATAGTCCTACAGTTTTTTTCCTATCACACCCATTAAACTCTGTAACTGTTTTAAAGTCACCATTGGCCTAATGGTGAAAAGTGGTTCCTTCCTCTCCAGCAACCGAGTTAGGAAGGAAGCCTGTATCTTTGTAGATGTATTGATACACCCTCCAAAGTGTAATTAATAACTTCACCATGCACTCCTGAGGGGGAAGAGACGCTGTCGTGCCTTCTTCACGACTGTGTGGATGTGTGTGGACTATGTTAAGTCCTGGGCACCGAGGAACTTGAAGCTCTCAACCCACTCTACTACAGCCCAGTCGATGTGGATGGGGACATGCTCTCCCCTCTTTCTCCTGTAGTCCACGATCAACATCTTGGTCTTACTGACGTTGTTATCCTGGCACCACACTGGCAAGTCTCTGACCTTCCTCCTTGTCGTCTGGGGATCAGGCCTACCACCGTTGGGTCGTCAGCAAACTTGATGATGGTGTTGGAATTGTGTGTGGCAACGCAGTCCTGGGTGAACAAAGAGTACACAAAACACACACCCCTGAGGTGCCCCTGCGTTGAGGGTCAGTGTAGGGGACGTGTTGTTGCCTACCCTCACCACCTGGGACTGGCCTATCAGGAAGTCCAGGATTCAGTTGCAGAGGGAGGTGGTGTTGGAGGGGAGTATTGTGTTGAACGCTGAGCTGTAGTCTATGAACAACATCCTCACACAGTTAATTCCCCTCTTGTCCAGGTGGTGTGTGTGTGTGTGTGTGTGTGTGTGTGTGTGTGTGTGTGCGTGCGTGCGTGCGTGCGTGCGTGCGTGCGTGCGTGCCTGCTCCAGAGTAAATATGTAGAGTAGAACAGAACAGCTGAGAGATTCCTGCTGCATTCATCTCCATAAGGACAGTGGCGGTTCAGACACACACACAGGGCTGGTGCTTACAAGTGGTGCTGTGGTGTGTGGCCGATGCCAGGGGTGACGGTGGGGAACACATCTGTCCTGCGGCTTATAGTTTCACACAAACAAACAACCTGCCTGGGGCATTTGTTTCCTTAATCTGGAAGGGAAGGGCAGTCACAGGCTGCGTGCCATCATGGTGGCACAGGTAACAGGGAGGATGATGTGTATGTGTGTATTGAGGGTATAGTCTGTATCCTGTATATTCTCATCTTAATGACCTAATAAGTCATTAAGTGGTGTAGCAGCGTGGTGTTAGAGAGCACAGATGGAGGCAGACTGGGAACAACGACCTCCCTGCGGTTTTATGTTTTAATCCACTGGGAGACCAATAGCCTGACATATTTTATATTAAGAGATTGAGTCTAGTCATAATTTAGATGTTCCTGGTGCACAATAGAACAACGTTATGACGGTGCAGAGAGCAGGAGCAAATCATCTAAGGTGGTAAAAGGTTTCTCTAGCAGCACTGGGTAGTCTATATTCCACTTATATAAAGACGTTGTCAACCTGGTTTAATTATTCATTACAAAGTCTTCCTTTGATCTACAGTGGAACAAAAATGAAAAATGCCATTGTTTCATTCGTTTCTAACTTAACTTGTTTAAAAAATCTGAAATTAAACATTTATGGAGTTCAAAAACTATGCAGGGTAAAGTACTGGCACACTTTTCACATGGTTGAAAGAGATTCATTTTCAAAGCCTTCATGGTTGGCTTACATTCTTCCTAACAACAAGAGGAAAGGGATATGGAAAACATGGCGTAATGGACTAAAATGTATGCAGAAACACACACACATGCACAGTCTAGCATAGCCTACACCCTCAACAAGTCACATTCAAGAACGTGTAAATGGTCGGTCTGCTTCTGCTTAGAACCATTATTATATGATACCAGCACAGGTACAGTATCATGTATACTATTTTACTGAGCACAGTACAGTACAGCATAGCACAGTACAGTACAGTACAGCACAGCACAGTACAGTACAGTACAGCATAGCACAGTACAGTACAGTACAATACAGTACAGTACAGTACAGTACAGCATATCACAGTACAGTATGGTATAGCACAGTATAGTACTGTATAGAAGAGTATAGTATAGTATAGTATGGCACAGAATAGTACAGTATAGTATAATATAGTATAGTATAGTATAGTATAGTTACGTACAGTATAGTATAGTATGGCACAGAATAGTACAGTATAGTATAGTATAGCACAGAATAGTACAGTATAGTATAGTATAGCACAGTATAGTATAGTATAGTATAGTATATACTATACATACAGTATAGTATAGAACAGAATAGTATAGTATAGCATAGTACAGTATAGTATAGTATAGCACAGAATAGTATAGTATAGTATAACATAGTATAGTATAGCACAGTATAGTATAGTATAGTATAGTGCAGTACAGTCAAGTACAGTATAGTATAGTATAGTATAGCACAGAATAGTATAGTATAGTATAGCACAGTACAGTACAGTATAGTATAGTATAGTTACATACAGTATAGTAAAGTATAGCACAGAATAGTATAGTACAGTATAATATAGTTACGTACAGTATAGTATAGTATTGCACAGTATAGTATAGTACAGTATAGTATAGTACAGTATAATATAGTATAGTATAGTGCAGTACAGTATAGTACAGTATAGTACAGTATACTTGTTACGTATGTAAAAATTAAATAAATGTAATGTTCTTATTGTAAACCCAGGGATTTACTCTTTTGGGGGGGGAGTTACATACAACATGTTGTTCTTTCTCCTACCTTCCTTTGTGTGTGTGGTTCAGAGTGGTTGATCTCTGGTTGTGTGTGTGGTTCAGAGTGGTTGTTCTCTGGTTGTGTGTGTGGTTCAGAGTGGTTGTTCTCTGGTTGTGTGTGTGGTTCAGAGTGGTTGTTCTCTGGTTGTGTGTGTGGTTCAGAGTGGTTGTTCTCTGGTTGTGTGTGTGGTTCAGAGTGGTTGTTCTCTGGTTGTGTGTGTGGTTCAGAGTGGTTGTTCTCTGGTTGTGTGTGTGGTTCAGAGTGGTCTGCTGTCTGATGATTACAGGTGCGCTGAGTTGTGGCTGACAATGGTGGGCGTGGCCCTGGCAGCTGTGGCTGATTGAGTGACGGATTGACCAGAGTATATAACAAGGGGGGGCACTTTTTGTTTGGCTGTCTATCTGAGGGTTTGGTTGTTGGTTGTTTTGATTTACCTTTGTTTGTGTTCCAGCCCGTCCAGCCTGTGTTCCACCCTACCTGGGTCCTGGAGAAGGGAAAGGTAGTTCTGCCCATGGGTGTACATTCGCACTTAGGTAACCCACTGTTTTACACACTGGGTTAGCCGGGCGGGAGTCACCCCTGTATTTTTGGTAGCAGGTAGGAAAGCTGTTTAGGGATTAGAGTGTGTTAGGAAGGTTTAGGTGTGTAGAAGAGCAGGGACCTTTTGTTTATTTTCATTACTTGGATCACGTTCCCAAAATTCCCTTCTTCTACCTTACCTGGTTTGTGTTTGCTGGGTCTTTGTTCAATTACTCTTTGATTGTTTGTTTGTTTGTTTGTTTGTTTGTTTGTTTGTTTGTTTGTTTGTTTGTTTGATTGTTTGTTTGTGTGTTTGTATGTTTGTATATGGGTGTTGTTTGTTATATAACTAAACGTCCCCAGAGGGCTAACATTGAGTTCTAGTTGTCGTGTCTGGTTATTTTAGTTAGCCACGTTTCTTCCCCGTCCATCTGGTTTACATTGTGTGCTCAGCCACGGGCCTTTACGTCTCATCCTCAGATGAGCCACACCCGAGGGGAGAACGTAACAATGATATAGTATACTACAGTGTAGCACAGTACAGAACTCTGCTCTACATTAGACTTTGATATATAGAATCCGTTGACAACACCTCAGGAACAGGTGAAAATGAATTATAATTTGTATAATTATATCATTTAAATAATAAGGTATAATATATTTACTTGATTGCCTCACTGCCATTACATCGAATACATTAGTGCACTCATAGCACTCTTGGGAACCTTCAATTACACTGTACCTATTCATTGCCTAGTGGAACAATCTTGTTGTAAACTCTCCTAGTTTTCTTCTGCATCTCTGTTTAGTATTTGTCATAAGTATATAGATCATGTAATGAAGTTTGCCGGAGATAATATTTACTGCTTATTTCCGGCCGCAAGGTGTTGAATATTTAATGTGGGATACCATGTGCTGTCTACTTTTACCACCTCAAATACCTGCAACACTAAAACAAAAGCTGCTGGGGAGAGAAGGACACACATTAGAGACCTAAAGAACCTGTATGCTTATTGCAGTGTTGACTGTAGACCATCAAACATTCATCTTGATATCGTGAAGGAAGCCCCTGACTGCATCCCAAATGGCACCATATTCCCTTTGTAGTGCACTACTTTTGACCAGGGGCTCAATAATAAGGTGCCATTTGGGACGCAACCCCTGAATCTAGCTCTCAGCTCTTTTTAACCTGTTGGCAGTTCATGGGACAAATTGAGAATGATTAGCTTCGGGGTCCGATGCAGACTGTTTAAGAGTGCATTTAGGAGTGCATTTGTCTTTACTACTGGTAAAGCGCTGAGGAAGAGGGAAAAAAATCAGGGAATGATGACTCGTGGCTTTGTCTGATTAGAAGTTAGATCATAGATTCTACAGTTCTCTAAGTTCCGCTCTATTCTACTCTCATTCTATTTTGATTCTATTACAGTTTTTCCATAATTTAGAAAAGCTCTGTCACCACAATTCATTCATTTCTGCCTGAGAACGACAATCTGGAGTGGCAATTAGAGCTCCTGGTTTTAATCATAGCTCAACATTTGGTTAATAAAGATATAGGCCTCTGAACCTGAATCTGATAATAAACGGTGTGCGTGTTGAAGAGACTAAATTACTTAGTGTTACCTTAGATTGTAAACTGTCATGGTCAAAACCTATTGATTAAATGGTTGTAAAGATGCAGAGATGTCTGTCTATAATAAAGAGATGCTCTGCTTTTTTGAGTCCTGCAGACTCTAGTTGTATCTTATCTTGATTATTGTCCAGTCGTATGGTCAAGTCCTGCAGGCTCTAGTTGCATCTTATCTTGATTATTGTCCAGTCATATGGTCAAGTCCTGCAGGCTCTAGTTGCATCTTATCTTGATTATTGTCCAGTCGTATGGTCAAGTCCTGCAGGCTCTAGTTGTATCTTATCTTGATTATTGTCCAGTCATATGAGGAGAGACTGACTGCATCACTTCTTATTTTTCCAAGAAACATGTGTTGAAAATTCACATTTTCACAAGTTTACATAGTCAACTTACACACAGCTCTGACACACACTCTTACCCTACCAGACATACCACCAGGGGTCTTTTCACAGTCCCAAAATCCAGAAAAAAAAAACAAGAAAGCTTACAGTATTATATAAAGCCGTTATTACATGGAACTCCCATCTCATATAGCACAAGTGAACAGCAAACCTGGTTTAAAAAAGCAGATCAAGCAACACCTCACGGCACAACGCCTCTCCCCTATTGGACCTAGATATTTTGTGTGTATTGATATGTAGGCTGTGTGCCGTTTTTACATTTATGTAGTTCTGTCCTTGAGCAGTTCTTGCCTTAATATTCTGTAATATGTCATGTTTCATAAGTCATGTTTCAACAGCTAATGAGGATCCTAATAAAATATCAAAAAATACCAATACCAAGATATTAGTATGGAAAGGAAGGAAGTCATCTATCAAGTTTTCCAGATGTGAAACAGATGCTTATAGATCTACCTTAAAATTTGATTAATTGACAACTTAGACATCGGGGTGAGATCTTCATGACAATGAGGTGGAATGAGATGAATTGGAAGGCAAACCAGCGTGTGAATTCAATCAATTCAGTACAACATTAATATCTCTCACGGGGAAATTCAGTTGACATCTGTTCATCTTATGTTCATAGACTTCTCTCATACTGAACTACATGGCTTAGTTGGTAGAGCATGGCGCGTGCAATGCCAGGGTTGTGGGTTAAATTTCCACAGGGGACCAGTAAGAAAATGTAGGAACTCACAGACAGATCTTGAGACTGTCTATCCTCCCTTGATCCTTTCTCCTCCTCAACCACTCTTTAGATACCGATGAAGATCATTAATCAGAGAGGGAGAGAGCGTGAGCTGACTTGCAAATAGGCTGTAACTGATAACTGCCTCCCTGCAGTTTCTGCCACAGATAATTATCACTGTGACGATTAAAGCTGTGAGTAATATATCCTCCAGGGGTACTGAACGCGTACTGCCCGCCCGTCCAATTATTACACCACCGCAGCTGACCTCTCATTATCAACATCATGTCCACTGGACAGGAGGGGATGGGATAAGGGAACGGATATGGGATACGCTGCTGGGGAGTATGATGAGGCTACTGCCTTTCCCTCAGGGAAAAACAATCACAGTTGACATGAGCACATTATTAAAGGGCTGATGTGATGGCCTCTCTTCTCAGTCGTTTACAGCCTTGTTCAGTGTGTTGACCCTGTTTGACTTGATGAAAGAGTGAAATCTTAGTCATGTTTGGATTTCGAATGATCATAATGAGGTGTAATTGTTTGATGAGGGTGTGGGGACCGTGAAATGTTCATCAAAGTCAGATTGTGTTAAGCATTATAGAACATAATAAACTACTCAATGCTAAAACGCAGCAGTTGCATATCAACAAACTTTGGACGTTAGATTTCGAGGAGGTCATTGAGACATTTGAGGAATAAGAAGCTTATTATCATCACTCAGTAGCTCCATGCTTAGTCATTCCTCACCAAATATGTGTTCTGTGCTTTCTGGGGTGGGAAATCGCTCAAATAAATGGAGTCTCGTTTTTTTTTCTGCAATGTAATCGTCTGATAATAATAGGCTCAGAGCGAGAGGCATGGACGCTAATTTCACATCAATTAATGCCATTGAGGGGGAACTAGGATAATTGATTTAGTGTTATGCAAACACAGCAGACCATATTGCTTTCATTCCATGACCATTAGGGGATTATAATTTATAATTGGAGATATGCATATTAACCTAGATCCAGGAACCAGGAACCACACGTGTATTAGACGAAAAACACACACTGATCAAGGTAAAACTTTTAAATATGGGTACATTAATAAACATGAATCAATGCATTAGTTAATTTAAATGAAGGATTAGCTAGTACATCTATTAGCTAATGCATTTAGTAAGCATATTAAACCTGCTGGATGAAATCCAGAGGAAAAGTGTTGAGCCAGGTCACAGTGCCATTGTAACTAAGCTTGGGATCCATTTCTTCTGTTAACAATGGTGAAACGGAGCATACCAGTTTGGATTCCAGGGTAATTGTAACTAACAACCACTTTCATTCCTGAACCAATCATCCTGTATGCACTTTCTGCACTCACTGGCAGTCAGTGGCTTGGCTGGTATTGCTGTATTTTCTAGGCTATTTACAAGTGGTATTCCAATCAATATCAGACTATGTCTCCGTCCCAAATTGCACCCGATTCCCTATAAAGTGCAGTACTTTTAACCAGGGCCCATAAGGCTTTGGTCAAATGTAGTGGACTATGTAGGGAATAGGGTGTCGTTTGGGGTGCAGCCTATATGTCTACACAAATGGCCCTCTTTATCTGTCTTCTTTCAAACGAATCCTGTCATCAATTGGCCTAAAACCCTATTTATCTGTCACAGACAGCCTGCAGAGAGTCTCAGTGCTGTTAGTTATGTGTTGCTATCAGAGCAATATCTAGAATTCTCAGCTGTTTATCTTTCTAGTGCAGAGGCAACATGGATGTGTAGAGCTAAAACAACGTGTCTCGTCTGTTGTTTGAAAGGCATACCACTCATCCTTCCCTCTTTTTCCTCACTCCTTCTCCTCCTTCCCACTCCTTGATGGATGGAGGGAAGGACAGATCGAAGGTTGGAGAAATGTAATTTATGGCAGATGGTTCTACTCTTAATGATACTTGGTTGGTTGGTCCGCGGCACCTGCCTTCAATTCTGACCGACACCCACTCACTCACTCACCCTTCAAGGCAACATGTTACATTCCTTTAACTGGGGTGGTTCCCAAATGGTACTTAGTGCACTATTTTTGTCCAGGGCCCATATGGCACTGGTGAAAATGAGTGCTCTATATAGGGACTAGGGTGCCATTTGCGACAAACACTGGTTTCATTGCTTAAAAAAATGAAATGAGTCTGGTTATTCCTTCGTAATTAAATATACATTTTCTTAGATTGTTTTGGTCCCATGACAGTGATGTAGTTAGCTAGTCGAGACGGTCATTTATGTGAACTTGAGAGCCTTTGGTCACGTACGCATCCATGCTAGATTTACAGCGGCAATAAGCTTTCTTCCACAAAAGTTCAGGATTTAGAATTAGCATTGAGCGTGAAAGCATCATTTGTTTTCTATACATTTTTATTATAGTCTCCTTTCAGAAGAGAAATAGGTCTACAAGAACCCACTCTCTTTATTAGAAAGATCGGTAGGATATTTTATTCAAGACCATCGTTTCTTCATTTGATTATGATTCATATTAACAACAAACACAGCCAACTTTTAATTACCCTGGCTGCATCCAAAATGGCCCCCTATCTTTTAATTGCCCTGGCTGCATCCAAAATGGCCCCCTATCTTTTAATTGCCCTGGCTGCATCCAAAATGGCCCCCTATCCTCTACATAGGGTACTGCTTTTGACCAGGCATCAAAATTAGTGCACTATAGAGCAATAGGGTGCCATCTTGGATGCAGACCCTGTTTGTCACGTGATTGTGATTCTGAGCAGGATAGATAAAGTTGAATTTCATTACAGACGAAAAACAGGAGGGTAAAGGAAGACTAGGGATGCGTCCCAAATGGCACCCTATACCCTATATAGTGCACTACTTTTGATAGGGCTTTGGTCAAAAGTTTTGTAACTTATAGGTAATAGGCTGCCATTTGGAACACACTCAAGAAGATCACAAGATGCCAGCCTGTAGATTTGTTGAGGAAATCATGTTCAGCAGATTTCTTTCAAAGTCATGGCCAAAGACCCTGAAGGACAGATCCATCACCTGGGAAGAGGAATGGGTATCTCTGGTGCATTCACTAACTGGGTGATGAATGAATTACAGCTCCTAAATTTATCAGGGGCAGTCTACCTTGAAATCGGGCTAGACTTCCATCTCTCTCGTTTGCACGCACGCACACACACACACACACACACACACACACACACACACACACACACACACACACACACACACACACACACACACACACACACACACACACACAGGCTGCATAAAGTATTCCATCAAAACCCTGACCCCTATTTCTGCATAGTTTAAAAATAGATGGATGTTTGACCAAACAATTCATGGTTATGAGAATAATATTTTGGAAATAGTGCCAGTGGTGAAAAGTACTTAAGAAAAAATATTTTAAAGTACTACTTATGTTGTTCTTTTGAGTATCTGTACTTTACTATTTATATTTTTGACAACTTTATTTTTTGCTCCATTACATTCCTAAAGAAAATAATGTACTTTTTACTCCATACATTTTCCCTGACACCTAAAGGTACTGTACTCTTAACATTTTGAATGCATAGCAGGATGGGAAAATTGTATAATTCACACACTTATCAAGAGAACATCCTTGGTCATCCCTACTGTCTCTGTTCTGACGAACTCACTAAACACACATGCTTAGTTTGCAAATGTTGGAGTGTGCCCCTGGCCCCTTGCTAGATTCTAGACATTCATCTATGTATTCAGTTTGCCAGCTCGCACAGTTTTGAGAAAAGTCACTGCACCTTGGGGCGAGTCATACAGACACAGGGACCTCTGTGTGATATGGAGATTACAGATAATCCTACAATTACTGGTGACTGTCAACAACCACTACAATGTTGTTTTCTGAGCGTATTTATTACATTTCATACAATAATACGATAGAACTATTGGAATGTAATGTACTGCCTCTATCAGAGAGACTGTCTCTCGTTTTCCTGTCTCATACTGTACACTCTTAGAAAAAAAGTTTCCAAAAGGGTTCTTCGGCTGTCCCCATAGGAGAACCCTTTTTGATTCCGGGTAGAATCCTTTTTGGTTCAAGGTAAAACTCTTTTGGGTTCCATGTAGAAAAGGGTTTTTCATGGAACCCAAAAGGGTTCTACCTTGAATCAAAATGGTTCTACCTGGAACCAAAAAGGGTTATCCTAAGGGGACAGCCGACAAACCGTTTTAGGTTCTAGATAGCACCTTTTTTTCTAAGAGTATATGTTCAAGTTGCTGAGAAGTGGCACACACCTATAGAGTATCAATGTATGCTTACAAGAGTGATGATGATTATATGGGACTGCCTTTGTTTTTTATTTTCCATTGCCTATTAGTGTTCCATAGTGGTGTGGTTGTCCTCATACAACTCTGTAGCAACGTTGTCACGTTCGGGTGTGTAGAGAGACCAAGGCGCAGCGTAGCGATAGTTCGACATCGTTTATTGAACTAAATAAACTCGACTGGATGCGAACCATACAAAATAACAAATACAATATAATGATGAAACACACGTAGCACAAACACGGGACATACATATAACAATGAACCACGCCAAGGGAGTGGAACACAGACATATAAGTAGGATCCCTAATTAGAGGTAATGCATAGCAGCTGCCTCTAATTAGGGATCCCACACACAACACCACACAGATGTAGAAATAATAGATCTGCCAGACTCTGACCATAGAAATATAGAGAAGCAAACGTATTTATGCTTCTTTCTCTTATCCTGCTTTTTCCAAAGGAGAATACCTTGATAAATAGATGAATAAAATCTTGCGTCTCACTTTCTCTTTGTTCAAGTAATATGCTCCATCCAGCAGCCCTTGGGGAAGAAGGCATTTGGATGATTGACAATATTCAGGATAGCTGATAAAAGGGTCACCTCCTTTAGTAGTCAGGGAAAATTTAATTAGTGACAAAAAACTGTGATGGGAAGAGAAGAGCAGCTGATTAAAATGTTCTATGCCTCTCAAATAGGAGAAGGGACATTGAACAAAATACAATCTTCAATACCGCTTTAGTTTAAAAACAGGAGGAGCACGAACAAGGCCCAGGTGAAGAATAGAAATGCTTCATTTCCACTGGGCCCAGGTGAAGAATAGAAATGCTTCATTTCCACTGGGCCCAGGTGAAGAATAGAAATGCTTCATTTCCACTGGGCCCAGGTGAAGAATAGAAATGCTTCATTTCCACTGGGCCCAGGTGAAGAATAGAAATGCTTCATTTCCACTGGGCCCAGGTGAAGAATAGAAATGCTTCATTTCCACTGGGCCCAGGTGAAGAATAGAAACGCTTCATTTCCACTGGGCCCAGGGGCAGGTGAAGAACAGAAACGCTTCATTTCCACTGGACCCAGGGGCAGGTGAAGAATAGAAACGCTTCATTTCCACTGGGCCCAGGGGCAGGTGAAGAACAGAAACGCTTAATTTCCACTGGGCCCAGGGGCAGGTGAAGAACAGAAACGCTTCATTTCCACTGGACCCAGGGGCAGGTGAAGAATAGAAACGCTTCATTTCCACTGGGCCCAGGGGCAGGTGAAGAACAGAAACGCTTCATTTCCACTGGGCCCAGGGGCAGGTGAAGAATAGAAACGCTTCATTTCCACTGGGCCCAGGGGCAGGTGAAGAATAGAAATGCAGATAATGAAGGCTACTGGATTCTCAAATAGTGTTTTGAGGTGGGAAAACTATTTGAATATACATTAAAATTACCATACCTTTGCCGCATAATATTGTAATTCTGGTGCTTGTTTTTCTCCTTCCAAATACATTAGGTACCTATTTACTGCAAACCCATATTTATTTTTGGAATAGATTTTCTTAAAGTGCTAAGAGTGGGGCTAAAACAAAAGTGTTCCTGTATATAATTTGAAAATTCAAAACATTGATAAAGGAGCCCAGACAGGGGGATTTACCTGTGATGTTTCTCTCAGGTACGAATCAAAAGCATCTATATATTTCACTGCAGAGATGTCTCCACACTCTAAATGTATAAGTAATTCCATATGTTCACTTCAACCCTTAGGAGAATCTGAGAGAGAGAGAGAGAGAGAGAGAGAGAGAGAGAGAGAGAGAGAGAGAGAGAGAGAGAGAGAGAGAGAGAGAGAGAGAGAGAGAGAGAGAGAGAGAGAGAGAGAGAGAGAGAGAGAGAGAGAGAGAGAGAGAGAGAGAGAGAGAGAGAGAGAGAGAGAGAGAGAGAGAGAGAGAGAGAGAGAGAGAGAGAGAGAGAGAGAGAGAGAGAGAGAGAGAGAGAGAGAGAGAGAGAGAGAGAGAGAGAGAGACGGTAGGAAGGAGAGGGGGTTGGCGTTGTTTACAGAAATGTTACATATTACCATGCTTGTCAATCCAAGTCAAACAACTACAGCAATTAGATACAGAAAGGTGAAACATATCTCCAAATTACAGATCATATTTATGTGATTATGTTTGTTTGAGGTTCAAATATCTTCTCAAAGCAAAATCAAATCAAATTGATTGGTCACATACACGTGGTTAGCAGAAGTTATTTCGCAGTGTAGCAAAATGCTTGTGCTTCTGGCTCCGACAGTGCAGTAACATCTAACAAGTAATATCTAACAGTTTCACAACATAAACCCAAATACACATAAATCATAAAGTACATAAAGTAATTAAGAATTATACATAAATGTCAGGGCGGAATTGGACTAAGATACAGTGGCTTAGTAAGTTTTATAGTATGCAGAATACACATAAGAGATTGGTGATGCAGTATGTAAACACGATTAAGTGACTAAGATACTGAAGAATAGTTTAGCGTACAGTTTAAACATATGAGATGAGAAGATACGGAAACCTTATTAAAGTGACTAGCGTTTAATTTCCTTGAAGTGGCCGGTGATTTCTAAACTATGTCTGTAGGCAGCAGTCTCTGATGTGCTAGAGATGGCTGTTCAGTGGCGTAGTATAGAGTACAATACAGTATATACTGTACATATGAGATAGGTGATGCAATATGCACACACAAATTGAGTGACTAGGATACCGTAGAATAGTGTAGAGTGCAGTTTATACATAGAGATGAGTGATGCTGATACGGATACATTATTAAAGTGGCTAGTGTTCTATTCCTTAAAGTGGCCTGTGATTTCGAATCAGTGTCTTTAGGCAGCCACCTCCGGTGTGTTAGTGATGGCTGTTTAGCAGTCTGATGGCCTTGAGATAAAAGCTGTTTTTCAGTCTCTCGGTCCCAGCTTTGATGCACCTGTACTGACCTCGCCTTCTGGATGATAGCGGGGTGAACAGGCAGTGGCTCGGGTGGTTGATGTCTTAGATATTTTGGCCTTCCTGTGGCAACGGGTGCTGTAGGTGTCCAGGAGGGCGGGAAGTTTGCCCCCAGTAATGCGTTGGGCAGACCGCACCACCCTCTGGAGAGCTTTGCGGTTATGGGTGGTGCAGTTGCCGTACCAGGCGGTGATGCAGCCCGACAGGATGCTCTCAGTTGTGCATCTGTAGAAGTTTTTGAGGGTTTTGGGTGATAAGCCACATTTCTTTAGCCTCCTGAGGTTGGAGGCACTGTTGCGTCTTCTTCACCACACTGTCTGTGTGGGTGGACCATTTCAGTTTGTCGGTGATGTGTACACCGAGGAACTTGAAGCTTTCCACCTTCTCCACTGCGGTCCCATCGATGTGGATCAGGGGGTGCTCCCTCTGCTGTTTCCTGAAGTCCACGATCATCTCCTTAGTTTTGCTGACGTTGAGGGATAGGTTATTTTCCTGGCACCACACTCCCAGAGCCCTCACAACCTCCCTGTAGGCTGTCTCATCGTTATTGGTAATCAAGCCTACTACTGTTATGTCATCTGCAAACTTGTTGATTGAGTTGGAGACGTGCTTGGCCACGCAGTCATGGGTGGACAGGGAGTACAGGAGGAGGCTGAGCACACAGCCTTGTGGGGTCCCAGTGTTGACAATCAGCGAGGAGGAGGTGTTGTTTCCTACCTTCACCACCTGGGGGCGACCCGTCAGGAAGTCCAGAATCCAGTGTCACAGGGCGGGGTTCAGACACATGGCCTTGAGCTTGATGATGAGCTTGGAGGGTACTATGTTGTTGAATGCTGAGCTATAGTCAATGAACAGCATTCTTACATAGGTATGCCTCTTATCCAGATGGGACAGGGCAGTGTGTAATGTGGTGGTGATTGCATCATCTGTGGATCTATTGGGGTGTAGAGTGAAGTTTAGAAATGCTTAGAACATTTTTGACTTTCAGTTATACTTTTGAGTCCAAGTTTCTGGGAGTTTCCCCTTTTCTACAGCGAAAAGAAGAAGACTTGAGCAATAGAAGCTACAGTAGACGAATGGTAGGTTTATGATGTTTCACTTCAAGCACATATAAAAGCTGGGACTGACTGGGAGGATTAGGAAAGACGTTTAAAACTGATTACTGCACAGATTCTTCTTCTGCTGGCTCCATTTTCTCAGATGCCAATAATTACGTTCTTAAAAGTTTTTCTCTCTGAGAGGGTAATGGAATGTCATAGTAAGTATATGCATTGGCAAAATTATAAAGCCAAGAGAGAAAATCACTCCATTGATTTTTAAGAGAACTGTGATAGGACAGAGATTCTCCATGTTGACAACAGGGCAGAGAAAGACGACAGAGGGAGGGGGGGGGGATATGGAGCCAGCTAGGAGTGAAAGTCATTCAACTTAATCCATGGTAGAAACCATCAGTCAATCCATTTTTATCTTCTGTGGTGTCCTTCTCAATGACACTGCATGGAACTATAGCTGTACTCTGAGTCATTTCAGGGACATAAACATAGTGCTTAAGGCAATTTAAAACATCTAGTAAACAGGTTATATTATAAGATATTAATAAAACATGCATTCTGCTTATAATAGTAAAAAAATATATATATTGACATCTGTAACTGTAATCTCGCACCTCCAAAATGCCTTTACATGCTCAGTGAATCCAGAGAATGCATGAAAGGTACTGTAAGCCGTGATGAAAGATAAAACCTGCCTCTCCTCCCACTGCATTGACTACAATCGACATCGCATGACCTGGTCTGAACAATACATACTATTCACGCTTTCTGCTTTCTGTTGCTCTCTATTCTTCTTGCCCTGGAGCGGCTGCATATTCTGTCTTCACTACACTCTAATGGCATGTTGGAGCAGGGTCCAGAACTGGGTTCAAATACTATTTTTAATCTTTAAAATACTTCTGCTTTAGCTTGCCTGAAGTACCAGGTGTATTGCACTTTTTAGAATTTTCTATTGGTTCCATTGTAACAGGAAAGCTTAAATATAGCACAGACACAGTATTTGAAATTATTTCAAATAGTATTTGAACCCATGTCTGGAAGGCTCATAGAAAACTCAGAGAAAATATGGAGGGCTATGAATCAGCAGTGTGTCACTGTTGCAGTGGACTTGATGAAAAGATGACGGGCCTGGCTGGGTTTCTATTCTCACATAGTGATGGAGAAATATAGGTTATGGCCATAAGCATTCAATGTGAATCACATTGAAGTGGGCAGTCTGAGTCTTGCTAAAGAGAACATGTCATCCCCTCTCTGAACTAGTAAATCCTCATTACATTTGACCAAAGTCTAACATTACATTTTCCCTGTCTGACATTAAGAAAGCTGTTCAGAGTCTCTGGTCTGTTCAGAGTCTCTGGTTGTGTCCCAAACGGCACCCTATTCTCTATATAGTGCACTACTTTTGACCAGAGCCCATTTAGAAATAGGTTGCCAATTTAAACGCAGCCTAAGAAAGCTGTTCAGCATCTTTATCCTCTATCCCCACATCCAGGCAGCCATGACTCATCATGACCAATCCCAAAATGCATTGTGTTATATAGCCCCCCCCCCACCAAACCCTCCCTTCAAATCCCCAGCACTATCCCTGGGCAACAGCTAGAGAGCACAGAGATTCAGAGGACTTATCCAGCGAGTATATGGTTTTAAACTGAAGCTCAACTAACAGTATTTAGGGTTAGGGCTTCAGACAGCTGCAATTGACCTTCAAAGAAAGAAAGGGAGATTTCGGTTGTTGTTTTTTTTGGCACCCATGAAGATGGGTGCCATCTTCATGGGTGACACTTGATACGTTGTTATCTACCGTTTTTTCAATCTTGTGGGTAAATTACACACAGTATCCTTAACTAGCATTAATGTGTTTAAGACCCCCTAGCTTCCTCTTTGCCTTCACAAATGTCTAAGAGCTGGAAGTGTAAGCTACATTTTAGCACCAGATCACATCCAGCACAGCAGCAGACATACATAGACACTAAATGAGGACAAGCACATGGTTATCACTTACCAGAACACTTCTTTCTTCCATGTCTAATTGCATCATGCTATTGTAGATAGCTGTAGAACTTTTTAATTAAACACTGTGATTGTTACCAAAACTAACTAACTAACTGTCAACAGTGTGAAATTCAAATAAAGCCAGATGTTGTCAAAAGTGGCTCAGGGCCAGTATTCAAAAAACATCTTAGAGTAGGAATGCTTATCTAGGATCAGGGTCCCCTATCCAATCTTATTCATTATGATCTAAAAGGGGGAAAATATCTTGTATCAGTACCCCAGATCTGAAATAGTGAGTAAAATACAGTGAAAGACTGTAGTCTGTAAACCTACGAGTTTAAGGTTCAAATCAGATTGAATCTCCGCAGAAATGTAGCATGTGACTTTTGTTTGTGATGATATTGGTTCTAGTGCTAGAAAAACAGGTTTGGAAAATATCCAGAACAAGGTCATTCTGTAGTATGTTATTTCAGAGGGCTAACCCTGTATATTATAATAACAAATCTATGTCAGTGTCACGGATCCTCCCGGTACTGCTGCTCAGGCCGTTCATGTGCCCACGGGTGTACGGGACTGCCTCCTTACATGGGCGCACACGGCGCTGGTGTCGGGTCATCTTGGGATAGGCCGTACCATCGCCTGCCTGACTGAGAAGTACTGGTGGCCCACCTTGGCTAGGAACGTCCGGGTCTCTTCCTGCTCTATCTGTGCCCAGTCTAAGACACCCAGACACCTCCCTTATGAAAAGCTCCTTCCCCTGCCAGTTCCACAACGACCCTGGTCTCACCTCTCGGTGGACTTTGTCACTGACCTTCCCCCCTCCCAGGGGAACACCACCATTCTCGTTGTTGTGGACCGGTTTTCCAAAGCTTGTCGCCTCCAGCCATGCAAACCGCGGAGGCTCTGCTACCGCACGTCTTCCGGCACTACAGGATACCAGAGGACATTGTGTCCGACTGTGGCCCTCAGTTCACCTCATGCGTATGGAAAGTGTTCATGGAACGCCTGGGGGTCACAGTCAGTCTCACCTCCGGGTACCGTCCTCAAGCTAATGGGCAGGTGTTACTGTCTGGACCGGCCGGGGGAGTGGGCGGATTTTCTACCTTGGGCTGAGTACGCGCAGAATTCCCTCCGCCACTCCTCCACTAACCTCACTCCTTTCCAGTGCGTGATGGGGTATCAGCCGGCCCTGGCACCTTGGCATCTGAGTCAGACCAAGGCCCATGCGGTGGACGAGTGGTTTCGGCGCGCTGAGGAGATATGGAACGCTGCGTACACTCGTCTCCAGCTGGCCGTGCGTCGGCACAAGGAACAGGCCGACCGCCATCGCAGTTGAGGTGCCTGTCTTCTCGCACCTCCGCCTGCCCTGCCGGAAGCTGAGCCTGCGGTCATTTAAAGTCCTAAGGAGGGTTAATGAGGTAACGTACCGTTTGCAACTCCCTGCTGATTACCGCATTAACCTGACGTTTCATGTGTCTCTCCTCAGGCCAGTGGTGCCTGGTCCCCTTGCTGATGCTGGACCCAGTGACGCCCTGCCTCCTCCTCTCTACATTGAGGGAGGTCCGGCATACTCGGTCCGTGAAGTCCTGGATTTGAGGCATCGGGCGGGGCATCTCCAGTACCTCATCGACTGGGAGGGGTACGGCCCAGAGGAGCGGTGCTGGGTTCCTGCGGTGAACATCCTGGACGCTGCGCTGACCAGGGATTTTCACTACCGGCAACCTGATAGACTCGCACAGCGTCCCCCTGGTGGGCCGTTCACCAGCTCCGGAGGTCTACGTCACCGGCCTTCTAGGTGTCACTGAACTGGATCATTACCACCAACCTCGGACTGTCTTGTCTGGGGTTGGTGGTTCCCATTCCCGTGATTAGTATGTGTACATACCTCTGTTCCCATTGTCCTTGTCGATCATTGTTCCATGTCCGTTGGTATTGTAGCGGCTTTCGTGCTGCGTGTTATTGGGGCACTTGTTATTACGGGTCTCGTCCCGTGAATTTACACATCACTCTTTTGTTTGGGTTTCAACCCTGTGTTTATATATAAATATATGCGCTTTTACAGATGCTCCAAGCTCTTTTACAGATGCTCCAAGCTCTATTACAGATGCTCCAAGCTCTATTACAGATGCTCCAAGCTCTTTCACAGATGCTCCAAACTCTTTTACTCCAAACTCTTTTCATAGTGCAGAGACCTTGAGATTGTGTCTTTTACATTGTTTCTGTATATATGAAGGAATCCCCTTAGGCTTTGTACATAAACAACCTCATTACAATGAAAAGAACCTGCTCAATCCCCTTAAGCTTTGTACATAAACAACCCCATTACACTGAAAAGAACCTGCTCAATCCCCTTAGGCTTTGTACATAAACAACCCCATTACACTGAAAAGAACCTGCTCAATCCCCATGTCTCTCCATTCATGTTCAATAATGATCTCTAGTCGGTTATGGCCATGGTTTGTGTATTGGGTGGCGCCATTGTATATTATAGAGCTGCTAGCAAATATACTTTACACTGAGTGTACGGCACACAAAGAGACATACAAATGGTTTGAGGCCATCCCAGTGTGATATACGTCCCAAATGGCACCCTATTTCCTTATAGTGCACAACTTTTGACCAGAGCTCTGTGTGCCCTGGTCAAACGTAGTGCACTATAAGGAAATAGGGTGCCATTTGGGACTCATTCTCGAATATGTGTTTACCCAAGTAAAGAAAACCAACTGGCACGCTCCGTCGCCATCGATTGTGGATGGGAGGAACATGGAGTAGCAAGCCCTGCAACATAGAGTAGCAAGCTAAACACAGAGTAGGAAGCACTGCTTTTATTGAACCATAATCTCAAAAGTTTTTATGAAGCCACCCACATCAATTGCGACCCACATGCGGATACCATGCACATAATCACAAACACATGCGCACACACACACACACACACACACACACACACACACACACACACACACACACACACATGCACACACAGATGTACACATGCACAAACACACACGCGCACACAGATTAGCTCAACCCATTCCCTGCAATGCGATGCAGCTGTCCCGATAGAAACAGTACAATGGATTTGTAGGCCTATTGTGTTTATTATTATATGCACTGAATTGATAATGTCATAAAAGAGACTGGCCCTGACCTCAGATAACACATAACAGCTGAAGTATGACACATAGTGCCCTAGATAGAAGGACACACACACACACACTTCCAATAGCAAAGCAAAAATGTGGATGAGTGGGCTGATGGAAAAGGTTTGGATTATTCTTGAAATATTTTTACACTATTGATTTTACACTTGTTGATGACAACAAGAAGCAGAACGATTTCACACAATGTGTTTTGTACATCTGAATTGTTCCTGAAGGACAAAGACGATTGTGAAATATTTTTCCAAAGCCTTCACTTTGTTCTTCATGAAATGGTTGAACTTCAAGCTATGGCATTTAGGCCCATTGAGGTTGCATAACCCTTCAGAGCTCTTTAGAGGCTAGACAGCCTTTCAAATCTCCATTATCTACATCCAACTTCTCAAAACAGACAAATTGTTATTTCAGCTAGCTTTTCACAGACAAGCTAAATGGAACATGACAGACAAAGTACACACCAGACACTAATACAAAGCCTTTCTGGGATGCAACCTCCCTATATTATTATTTTACCTCTATAAATGGTTCTACCGGAACCCCTTTATAATCTAAGGTTTCTTCCTCGAACCCTGTATGAACGGTTCTACCGAGAACCCTTTTATCTTTAACGGATTCTTTGTAAAATCCTTTATAAACGGTTCTACCAAGAACCTTTTTTTTCTTTGAAGGGTACTTCCTAGAACCCGTATGAACGGTTCCTTCTGTATTATTAGTCTTTAAAATGTAACTCTTTATGACAATACATTACATATTACAAGGCCTTTCTTTGAGGGCATAGTTATACCCTATCACAGTGGTGTTAGGAAACTCCTGAGGTGAGCTCAACAAGACTTGCGTTTGCGGCGAACATGTTACTTACAGAGGGTGAAATAAGTATTGAACACGTCACCATTTTTCTCAGTAAATATATTTCCAAAGGTGCTATTGACATGAAATTTTCACCAGATGTTGGTAACAACCAAAACAAATAAGTTCAGAAATGAAGTTATGTGTAATAATGTGAAATGACACAGGGAAAAAGTATTGAACACACTTACTGATATTTATTTAATACTTTGTAAAAAAGCCTTTGTTGGTAATGACAGCTTCAAGACCTCTCCTGTATGGAGAAACTAGTCGCATGCATGATTTTGGCCCATTCTTCCACACAAACAGTCTTCAAATCTTGAAGGTTCCGTGGGCCTCTTCTATGAATCTTGATCTTCAGTTCTTTCCATAGATTTTCAATGGGATTTAAGTCAGGTGATTGGCTGGGCCATTCTAGCAGCTTTATTTTCTTCCTTTGAAACCAATTGAGAGTTTCCTTGGCTGTGTGTTTGGGATCATTGTCTTGCTTAAATGTCCACCCTCGTTTCATCTTCATCATCCTGGTAGATGGCAGCAGATTTTTGTCAAGAATGTCTCGGTAAATTTGCCCATTCATCCTTCCTTCAATTATGTGAAGTTTGCCAGTATCATTTCCTGAAAAGCAGCCCCACACCATGATGTTCCCACCTCCAAACTTGACTGTTGGTATGGTGTTTTTAGGGTGATGTGCAGTGCCATTTCTCCTCCAAACATGGTGTGTATTATGACATCCAAACAGTTCAATTTTGCTCTCATCTGACCACACTATATTCTCCCAGTATTTCACTGGCTTTTCCAAATGTTGTGCAGCAAACTTTAAACGAGCTTCAACATGCTTTTTTTTCAGCAATGGAGTCTTGCGTGGTGAGCGTGCATACAGGCCATGGCGGTGGAGTGCATTACTTACTGTTTTCTTTGAGACAACAGTACCTGCTAATTGCAGGTCTTTTTGAAGCTCTCCACAAGTGGTCCTTGGCTCTTGGACAACTCTTCTGATTATTCTTTTCACTCCTCTGTCAGAAATCTTGCGAGGAGCACCTGGTCGAGGCAAATTTATGGTGAAATGATTGTCTTTCCACTTCCGTATTATGGCCCCAACAGTGCTCACTGGAACATTCAGAAGCTTAGAAATTTGCCTATAACCAATGCCATCATTATGTTTTGCAACAATTAGGTTGCAAAGGTCTTGAGACAGCTCTTTGCTTTTACCCATCATGAGATGTGTCTTGTGTGACACCTTGGCAATGAGACCTTTTTGTAGGCCATCAGTTGGGACTGAACCAGCTGATATTAATTTGCACTGACAGGGGGCTGGATTGCTTTTAATTACTGATAGTTTTCAGCTGTTGTCTTGGCTTTCCATGCCTTTTTTGCACCTCCCTTTCTTTATGTGTTCAATACTTTTTCCCTGTGTCATTTCACATTATTACACATAACTTAATTTCTGAACTTATTTGTTTTGGTTTCTTTGTATGTATGGATTACTTGGGTTGTTACCAACATCTGGTGAAAATGTCATGTCAATAGCACCTTTGGAAATATATTTACTGAGGTGACGTGTTCAATACTTATTTCACCCGCTGTATGTTAGGTTCTAAGTAAACAGAGTAGAACTCACAGACGACTAGTAAAGCTCAAACCAAGTTTATTCACCCAGTGGGTCACACAGCTGCGTAAGAAAAATACATATTTACACAAGCACTGGTATTTAAACCTTCCTCCTATGCTGAGTCTCCTCCTTAAACATCTGGACTGCCAATACATCTATGTTGCTAGACTGGAGGTTAAGTGATATGGGTAATAAACTGTTCCTTCTCCCTTCATCAGACCTGACCTGACCACGGCCCCCATTCCTCACTAATCCACAGCTTTCCACCCTTATCAGTGACCGCAACGTGATTGCCTTTTTGCCTTACTTAGTAATGTTCCAAGCCCCTGACTCATATTCAACCTCCATTGACCCCACCATACACATTCCTCCTACATGTAACCATTAACTTCTGGTGTAGCAAGTATTTCAAATTGCAACCCAACAACTGAAACCAGACTGTGGCCCTTCTCCTCTCCATAGAATACCTGATGTCTAACAATAACATGTTCTGACAGAATGTCTCTCCCTCAGTAACATGAATAAGGATATTTCATATTTCAAGTTTAGAAGTCAGAACCCATCACTAAGTAACAATTTCAGTTGAACGATTTGAATGAGCATTCCAAAATTCTAAAGTGAAACATCAAGCAGCTACTTTTTTGAAGGATTACTGTGACCTTTTAGTGGCAATTCAAACTGTAAATGCCTTTGCTATTCCTACTGCATGTAATAGAAAGCCTACATGGCCTTTTAATTATTTGCAGTGGAAGTTAAGACCCGAAACAGACACTTACTTTTGCCGAACACTACTTTCTTAGTCCGTTCACTAACGTTAGCGAACAGTCGCGGCTAACACAAGACAAATGGAATATGTTAGCTAACGTTCACATACAATTTGCCTTGTTGAACACACCTCTGGTCAAGCCTGCAAGTCACATTATGCTTGCTTGCAAAGTGATATGTAATTCCTATTGGAATCCAGTCGGAGTGAGGATATCCAACAATTGGAACTTTTAATCACCCGCAACCTGCATTCAGAATGATTGCTTCTTCTTCTTCTTTGGAATTTGGTTGGCGGATCGCATCCAACTTTTAGGTGCATACACTGCCACCTACTGTACTGGAATGTGAGGCTAGTCACGGACTACCTACAGTAAATTCTCTTAATTAATCCTGTTCCTCTAAGAAAGGGAAATATAGCCCTAGACACCACCACCTACACTCATTAAAAACCCACTACCACATTCCACTACTTTGACCATATATGCTCTTGCACCATGCCAATGGCCTGGAGGACAGGATACCACCCCTCAACACAACCTGTAACTCTACTGAAGTCAAAACTGTATACCCAAAAACATCTGTACAGCTACCACCACAACATCTATTTTCTGTGATTTACGTTTCATTTCTGCGGTACAGCTGACATCTATTGCTATGAACGCTAAGAAGCCAACCTTACTGAAGCATAAATCACTTGTTGGCCAATCCCTCTGTGCTGGCACAAATATACTACTCTCAGGATCCTTCATCCTTGACCCATCCTCCTCTACTCTCTTTGCTGCCTCAGCATACGACACTCTCTGCACTACTCTGACTCTTGCCATTTCAACCTGCCTCTCTCGCACCGGACACTTCCGATCTCCAGCAACATGGGCACCCTTACAGATAACACAGACAACTTTATCCACGGAAACAGAATCTCCTTCCTACACATGACCATCAACGTTGCACCTGAAACAGTTTAGTGGATTCTGCACAAAAGCTCTAACAGGATAACTGATATATCCTAACATGACTTTGTCAGGTAGAGACTCTGACTCAAAACTCAAAAGGACTGACAGTGACTCCTCTGTTTCACCACGCTCTCCACTGGCGTCACAAACACCAGGAATCTTCTACTTCAGTTGCTCCCTCTCCACACTTAACGCAACTACAGAAATCCCTCCTTTCAATGGTGCCCTGTTCCTAAGAGCAAAGGAAGAAAGAGATCTTGACCCAAGTTGTGTGACATGGAGCACTTGCTCCCTCTGATCAGAAGAGACACAAACAAATATCACAAGTCCACTACAGGTTGCCTTCACTAGTATATAGGTCCAACTGCACCCAACTCCTTTCTCACCCACCCTGAAACCACAAATGGATCTGCCAAAAGGCAAGAGATCACTTTCTCTCAAAAATATAAATCCTACTGGACCATATTCATCTTTATCATGTCCAAACTCCTGGATGGCAGGAAGCTTGGCCCCAGTGAAGTATTGGGCCATACGCTCTACCCTCTGTGGCGCCTTATAGTTGGATGCCGAGCAGTTGCCATACCAGGTGATGATGAAACCGGGCAGGATGCTCTCAATGGTGCAGCTGTAGTCTTTTTGAGGATCTGAGGACCCATGCCAAATATTGTCAGTCTCCTGAGGGGTAAAAGGTGTTGTCGTGCCCTCTTCACGACTGTCTTGGTGTGTTTGGACCATGATAGTGTGTTGGGGATGTGGACACCAAGTAACTTAAAATGCTTGACCCGCTACACTACAGCTACTCTACAGCCCTGTTTATCAACAGTGTTGTAAAAACTTGGCAATAATCAACTGACTGGCTTTCTTGATGTCTATAATATTCTCTCTGGTATGCAATCTGGTTTCCGCTCAGGTTATGGATGTATCACTGCAAGCTTAAAGGTCCTCAATGATGTCACCATTGCCCTTGATTCTAAGCAATGTTGTTCTGCTATTTTTATTGACTTGGACAAAGCTTTTGATACGGTAGACCATTCCATTATTTTGGGCCGGCTAAGGAGTATTGGTGTCTCTGAGGGGTCTTTGGCCTGGTTTGCTAACTACCTCTCTCAAAGAGTGCACTGTTTAAAGTCAAAACATCTGCTGTCTCAGCCACTGCCTGTCACCAAGGGTGTACCCCAAGGCTTGATCCTAGGCCCCACACTCTTCTCAATTTACATAAACAACATAGCTCAGGCAGCAGGAAGCTCTCTTATCCATTTATATGCAGATTATACAGTCTTATACTCAGCTGGCCCCCCAACAAAGCTTTCTTAGTGTCCAACAACCTTTCTCTGCCCTTAACCTTGTTCTGAACACCTACAAAACAAAGGTCATGTGGTTTGGTAAGAAGAATGCCCCTCTCCCCACAGGTGTGATTACTACCTCTGAGGGTTTAGAGCTTGAGGTAGTCACCTCATAAAAGTACTTGGGAGTATGGCTAGACGGTACACTGTCCTTCTCTCAACACATATCAAAGCTGCATTCCAAAGTTAAATCTAGACTTGGTTTCCTCTATCGTAATCGCTTTCACCCCAGCTGCTAGATGTTCTTTACCATTCGGCCATCAGATTTGCCACCAATGCTCCTTATAGGACACATCACTGCACTCTATACTCCTCTGTAAACTGGTTAGCTCTGTATACCCGTCGCAAGACCCACTGGTTGATGCTTATTTATAAAACCCTCTTAGGCCTCACTCCCCCCTATCTGAGATATCTACTGCAGCCCTCATCCTCCACATAAAACACCTATTCTGCCAGTCACATTCTGTTAAAGGTCCCCAAAGCACACACATTCCTTTTCAGTTCGGTGCAGCTAACAACTGGAACGAGCTGCAACAAACACTCAAACTGCACAGTTTTATCTCAATCTCTTCATTCAAAGACTTAATCATGGACACTCTTACTGACAGTTGTGGCTACTTTGCGTGATCTATTGTTGTCTCTACCTTCTTGCCCTTTGTGCTGTTGTCTGTGCCTAATAATGTTTGTACCCTGTTTTGTGTTGCTGCCATGTTGTGTTGCTACCATGATGTTGTCATGTTGTATTGCTACCATGCTGTGTTGTCATGTGTTGCTGCCATGCTATGTTGTTGTCTTAGGTCTCTCTTTATGTAGTGTTGTGTTGTCTCTCTTGTCGTGATGTATGTTTTGTGCTATATTTATATTAAATGTATTTATATTTTTGATCACAGCCCCTGTCCCCGCAGGAGGCCTTTTGCCTTTTGTTAGGTCATCACTGTAAATAAGAATTTGTTCTTAACTGACTTGCCTAACTAAATAAAGGTTAAATAAATACAATTAAATGCACTTTACTGACTTTATTGTAGAAAACAAATTGACAATACAACATTCATAACAGTTACAAAGAGACTAGCCTGCTGGTCTTACTGAGTCGATAGGAACATTAGCCTGAGCTGTTTAGGAGGGATATCACACCTGGCAAAATTATTATTTAGTTCTGTTTTTCCTACCAAGAGGGGCCCTATAATAGGCCTTCACCTTAAAGATCTCATCTCAGCCTGTCTGTTTGACTCCAAGTACCTTGCTTGCTGTGGTGATAATCCTTCTCAGCATAATTCTTTCTGTCTGGCAGTGTTATTACCAGACCAACAAACAATAGAAAATGTAAAAATACTCTCAATGAAAGATTTTAAAACAGAATCAATATAATACAATAAACATGAAAAGATCCCAGATGTTTGAGAAAGTACAGTCTCTGTTTACTCTTTCTGTATATCAGGTCTGTACATTTACTCCACTGAAGCTAATTGTCCAAGAGGACACCAGATATGTGTATTGCCCCATGATTTTTCCTACCCTCACCGCTTGGGGCGGATCCAGTTGTAGAGGGAGATGTTCAGTCCCAGGGTCCTGAGCTTAATGATGAGCTTGGAGGGGACTATGGCGTTGAATGCTGAGCTGTAGTCAATGAACAGAATTCTTACATAGGTATTCCTTTCCTGAATCAACACAAAAAATGTTACACTGAAAAATCAACACTATGTAAAACTGGACAATTTGCTGTATACCATACAATACACTGCTGGTTCACTCATACTCCCTTCTATTGGTCCTCCTTGAGATGTTTCTACAACTTGATTGTAGTCCACCTGTGGTAAATTCAATTGATTGTACATGATTTGGAAAGGCACACACCTGTCTATATAAGGTCCCACAGTTGGCAGTGCATGTCAGAGCAAAAACCAAGCCATGAGGTCGAAGGAATTGTCCGTAGAGCTCAGAGACTTGTGTCGAGGCACAGATCCTTTGGAAGGGTACCAAAACACTTCTGCAGCATTGAAGGTCCCCAAAAACACAGTGGCCTCCATTATTCTTAAATGGAAGAAGTTTGGAACCACGAAAGACTCTTCCTAGAGCTGGCCCCCTGACCAAACTGAGCAATCGGGGGAGAAAGGCCTTGGTCAGGGAGGTGACCAAGAACCCGATGGGTGACTCTAGAGCTCTAGAGTCGCTCTGTGGAGATGGGAGAACCTTCCAGAAGGACAACCATCTCTGCAGCATTCCACCAATCAGGCCTTTATGGTAGACTGGTCAGACGGAAGCCACTCCTCAGTAAAAGGCACATGACAGCTTGCTTGGAGTTTGCCAAAAGGCACCAAAAGACTCTCAGATCATGAGAAACAAGATTATCTGGTCTGATGAAACCAAGATTGAACTCTTTGGCCTGAATGCCAAGCGTCACGTCTGGAGGAAACCTGGCACAATCCCTACAGTGAAGCATGTTGGTGGCAGCATCATGCTCTGGGGATGTTTTTCAGTGGCAGGGACTGGGAGACTATTAAGGTTTGAGGGAAAGATGAAAGGAGAAAAGTACAGAGAGATCCTTGATGAAAATCTGCTCCAGAGCGCTCAGGACCTCAGACTGGGGCGAAGGTTCACCTTCCAACAGGACAACAGCCCTAAGCACACAGCCAAGACAACACAGGAGTGGCTTCGGGACATGTCTCTGAATGTCCTTGAGTGGCCCGGCCAGAGCCCAGACTTGAAAATAACTGTGCAGCAACTCTCTCCCATCCAGCCTGACAAAGCTTGAGAGGATCTGCAGAGAAGAATGCGAGAAACTCCCCAAATACAGATGTTCGAAGCTCATACCTAAGAAGAATCGAGCCTGTAATAGCTGTCAAAGGTGCTTCAACAAAGTACTGAGTAAAGGGTCTGAATACTTATGTAAATGTGATATTTCAGTTTATTTCAGTTTTGTATTTTTTATAAATTAGCAAACATTTCTAAAAACCTGTTTTTGCTTTCTTTGTCATTATGGTATTGTGTGTAGATTGATGAGGGGATAAAAAAAAAAAAGTTTTAGAATAAGGCTGTAACGTAACAAAATATGAAAAAAGTCAAGGGGTCTGAATATTTTCCGAATGCACTGTATATAAAATGATTAAGGGAATACCAGATACATGCACAAATATTCCTATTTAGGTAAAGTTGAAAACATTCTCACGGCTATCTTTTTAAACAGATTACTCAAACTCCTGATGTTAATGTTTAAACACTGAGGTGAACACTAATGCTAAGGCACTATTTTAAAGAAAGTGAATCTTATTCAGATTCAGAAGGATTATATGTAGAATCCTTCTTGCCTTTCGAAAAAATCACCAAAGATCCCTTTCTTCCAAAAACTAGATGTTAAAGATTCTAGGTAGAACCCTTGGACTTACAAATAACTCTCTTTTTCCAAAAATAGTCATTCTGGTGAAAACGGTTCTTAGTAGAACCCTTTTTTCTAAGAATGTATTTCAAACAGCATAGCCACATTCGCTAATGTACCAATCAGAGTAGAAGGCCCTGCTAGACGCTGTTATTTACTTCAGTAGAATAGTCTTTTCTAACAGACAGATTTTGTATGAACTTCAGATGAAGTAAGTACATCAGCGGCAGCAGGAGCCTAAAATATACTTCACCAGCAGTCTGTCTCATGTCAGCTACCTCTACCTCTGTCTGGTGGAACATACTGACTCTTCACAAAATGCCTCTCTCATTCTCTCTCTCTCTCTCTCTCTCTCTCGTTCTCTCTCTCGCTCTCACCTTCTCTCTCTCTCTTGCTCTCTATCTCTTTCTCTCTATTTCTCTCTCTGTCTCTGTCTCTTTATCACTTCCTCTATGTCTCTCTCCCTCCAGGAAGGATAGGGATCTAGATGTCATATATACAAAAGGTGAATGCCATTTCCTACATGCGTTCAAATAATAGTTGATAATAAAATGTATCTTTGGGTACATCCCAAATGGCACCCTATTTCCTATATAATGCACTTACAGGGTTGGGGAGTAACGGATTACATGTATTAAAAAACTGTAATCTGTTACCTTACCAGCTGAATTATTGTAATCAGATTACATATATTTTTGAAAAACTAGATGATTACTTCGAGGATTACTTTTAAATTCAGAAAGGTTATTTGCGAAAAAAAATCTTTGACACTATTTTCTCAATGACATTCAAATAAACATTGAAAAAATTGGCAAACGTAAATGTGTTCAACTTGAGCGAGTCAGACCATAAATCAGATACCACTATGATGACACACAAAATGTGTTTGATGGATCGCGGGAAAAGAGCAGGAATAGGCTTTTGTAGGCTACAATCCAAGCTGTGTCTTCCAATGGTGCGACTGCTGTCGGCATCCAAAGATTATCCAACTTGAACAAACGCTTTGAGGTAAGGATGACGGCGATACAGATATTACTTATTGTTGATCTACATAGCGTATTGATGTGAATCATACTGCTGCTCTCTCATTTAGCTATTTGCGCCTTGCGAATTGTGGTTGTTGTGGATGGCTGTTCGCAAATCTAAATGTCTATTTGAACCCAATAATGGTTGAATTCAAGAAGTTTAAACTGCCTATCAATCATTGTTTTTGAAACCAATGGACAGCCTGTGAAAAATGCGCTCTTGCAACCGCTGCATAGTGCGGATCCCAGCCTATGGAATAAAAGTGAGGCTTTTATTGCTTAATCTAATTCATGCTGATAAAAGAATAATAATCCATAGGTCTAATGGACACATGCTCAAACTCGTACACTTTTGATAGACTTAAAGGGGCAATCTGTAGTTGCTTCATCCATTCCATGAGCGCAGCATTTATTGTTCAACTCGAATCAATGAGCCCAATCAGTCCTCCATGACAACAACATCATAAAAAACAGAGTAGGGCTGGATAATAAATCCTTCGTTTTCGGGTCATGCTCAGGTAAAACAATTTGGCTAATCTATACTTCCATATTTCAAAGTCCTGTTCTTGAAGATCAAGGGGTATAACACTTATTGGAATGACTGGAATTCTGATAGACTTTGGTTTTTAATGTAAAGATATCATTGAATCATATTATTATATGTATTAGAAAGTGATACAAGTGAAGCCTACATAACCAACCCATAAAGTAAAATGTAACATCCATATATGGCCAGCTATATTAACTTTAACAATGATTTATCCTGCAATAGATGTTGTTCAATTGGTAACATACATGTTAGTCTTCTTCTAATGCCTCTTAAGGGGAAAGTAATCTAAAAGTAATGGAATGTAATCTGATGACGTTACTGAGTTTGGGGTAATCCAAAAGTTATGTTACTGATTACAATTTTGGACAAGTAACTTGTAACTGTAACGGATTACATTTAGAAAGTAACCTACCCAACCCTGTGCACTTATTTTGTCCAATGCACTGTGTAATGAATAGGGTGCCATTTGGGACAAAGTCTTCATGTGCCAACCAGGACCATTGGACACCAAGTTGTAGGGCTAAAATAATGAATAATTAACGTCCTCTCTAGAGCCATAGGCAGCCTTAATATCAATGTAGATTTCGGGTTATGAGTATATTTGCCTGTCAAATGGAATAGAAGAGGACATGTTTGAGTTGTGATATAACAGAACTTATAGTAAGAAGGTGGTTTTATTCACTCCTGTATATAATTTAACCACAACAGACAACACATGTACGCCTGCTTGCTTTTGGCTTAATTAAAGGTTTTCAAGTTAGTAATTACTCAATGCTTGGCACTAAATTATAAAGTGTTCATGCTGTCAAGTAAAAGGTGTGTGCGTGTCAGTGTGCGCGCGCGCGCACGTGTGTGTGTGTGTGTGTGTGTGTGTGTGTGCATTTGTGACTGCTTGTGTGTAGGGTGAGTATTGGTAAAGTGGGACACTTTCTGAAAAGGTGCTTTCCGGAACTGCCAAATTGGGACACCTTGATTGGCAGAGTGGGACACTTAATTATTTCTCGTAAAAAAGGAGAAATTATATGAGTCATTTCAATATTTCAATGCTTGGCACTCAATTATACAGTGTTCATGCTGTCAAGTAAAAGGTGTGTGTGTGTGTGCGTGCCTGTGTGTGTACACTTGTGTGTGTGTGTGTGTGTGTGTGCGTGTATGCGTGTGTGTATGTACATGTGCGTGTGTGAGTGTGTCTGTCCCTCTCAGGTACAGAATGACAGAGCAAGCTTTTACATCGAGCTTAAGTCCTCCTCTAATCCTTCCCAGAGGGGAAATACAGTCATTTAGTTTGAGGGGGAAAACCTGTCAATCATAGAAATCACACAGAGGTCAAGGACAAGGCGTTCAAGGCTTTCTCTGTTTGATAAATCAAGTACAGGGAAAGGAACATCCTACATTCAGGTAACATGGAAATTCTTGACAAAATATAAAACAGAGTAGAATTTCTCCTTAACTACTTACTCAAATAGAGTACATCAGACTATGGTACCATTCAAACTATTCTATAGAGTAATGTAATGAACAGTCTACATCAGACTATGGTATCATTCAAACTATTCTATAGAGTAATGTGATGAACAGTCTACATCAGACTATGGTATCATTCAAACTATTCTATAGAGTAATGTAATGAACAGTCTACATCAGACTATGGTATCATTCAAACTATTCTATAGAGTAATGTGATGAACAGTCTACATCAGACTATGGTACCATTCAAAATATTCTCCAGATGGAAGGGAAAATCGAATAGGAAAACAACCTCTCACTCAACATCAACAAAACAAAGGAGATGATCGTGGACTTCAGCAAACAGCAGAAGGTGCACCCCCTATCCACATCGACGGGACCGCAGTGGAGAAGGTGGAAAGCTTCAAGTTCCTTGGCGTACACCTCACTGACAAACTGAAATGGACACCCACACAGACAGTGTGGTGAAGGAGCCGCAACAGAGAAATTTGGCTTGGCACCTAAAACCCTCACAAACTTTTACAGATGCACAATTGAAAGCATCCTGGCAGGCTGAATCTCAAATATAAAATATATTTTGATTTGTTTAACACTTTTTTGGTTACTACTTGATTCCATATGTGTTATGTCATAGTTTTGATGTCTTCACTTTTATTCTACAATGTAAAAAATAGTTAAAATAAAGAAAAACCCTTGAATGAGTAATATTCCAAACTTTTGACCGGGGGTGTACATGACAGAATTCACTCTCTCTTTTTCTCTCTCTTGCTCCCTCTGCACTTTGCCTTCAGTCATCTACATTCTCTCACATGCACATGGACGGAAACAAAAAAGTGAAAAAATTACTCAACCTTAAAGATGCCATTTACAGTTGTCAATCCTACTATGTTAAAGGTCACCCTTCTGTCTGAAACGGAATGCTTGAATGTTAATAATTAATTTATAGGATATTGTGAAGAAATTCTGAATCTATGCTGTAGGTGATGGAGGAGGGTTAATTTGGTTGCGTTCCCATCAATGTTTCTAAGTGTTCTCTATGGGCTTAATCTTCTTCTCTCTCTCTCTCTCTCTCTCTCTCTCTCTCTCTCTCTCTCTCTCTCTCTCTCTCTCTCTCTCTCTCTCTCTCTCTCTCTCTCTCTCTCTCTCTCTCACACACACACATACTGTGGCAAAACCACCAACACACCCAACAATCAAAAGCGTTACAGATAAATTGAAATAAAAACATGAAATCCACCCTCTGTTCTTTGTTCCTTGTAAATCAGCAGGATAGAACTCATCCCTTTCAATTTCTCAACATACTGCTTTGTCAAATTCTTATTAAAGGTAATTTGATTGGGTTGTCGAACCCATTCCCTACCATGACTTTATAGAATTGAAATAGCTCAAAAACATAATGCAGCCTGATGGCATGCCGCGCACATCCTCAACCATCGTCTCTCTTCACTTGTTCTCTCATTAGAATTTCATGCCGTTACGGTAAGATTCTGTTCTTTCCCCCTCGATTCCTTCACTCAGAAGAGAACATAGATTGTGCCCCCTCCCTCCTTCCTCCCTCCCTCCCTCTTCTTCTCTCCTTCAGCTTCACCCAGCTAGTTATGACTACAGTTCACCCTGTATCGACATTGAGCCTCCTCTCATATGCCTCTGAAATTGAAAGCTGAGTTATATGGTAGCTACTTGGCTTTAACAAACAGAAATATATTGACTGGAAACTGCAGCTGTCCAGAGGATGACAGAGACTGTACAATTAAGGAGGAAATATAACCTACAATATCAAGATGGATGCAAGCACTCCAGTGGGTAATGTTGTGTTTTTCTCATTTTAAAAGAGTACCTGAGTACAGAACTGAAATACAGTACTTGTACAGTAACCTAATTGCTGCCTGTATTAAAAGTAAGCCGGCTGGTGGACGAGACTACTTCTACATTTATACAGTAACATTCCCACAGCACTACTTCCTTCATGTAGGTAGAAAATTATATACAAAGCACTCAACATTCATGCCCCTTATGAGAGCAATCTAGTTACATAAGAAATTATTAACCTGGTCCAGTGATGCAAATGCACAGTATGTTAACCTGGTGGAACTAGCCTGATCGCTGTGTATATTGTAATTAGCGGGAAACTGTTTCATATAAACTGCTTCATAAGAGGCCATTTCATTGGAGAGATAAATTATCCTCTGGTGCCTGTGACCTCTAGACTTGGCCCTTCAATGGAACATCAACACAACCCACACAGCCAGAGGGAAAAAAAGAGAGAAAGAGAGAGTGAGTGGTTTTAGAGAGTGGTATATTCTGTGGGACTGATCTCAAGGGTGAGAACTTGGATCAATAGAGAGGGAGCTGCTTGCGTAACAAGCAGAGCAGTCACCAAGAGGGGTATAGCTAGCTACAAACCCATAACCCTACTTATGGTGGGGAATCAATTGCTCAGCTGGGTTTGTCCTTAGGAGACGCATTACGACGAGAAAAATGCTGCTTGAAAAGAATGGGAATGATTGCTCATGGGCCCTCTTAAGAACTATACCCTGGCTTATCCCAGACCCATCTTTGATGGGCTTTAACTGAGCTATTTTGGACTACTTAAGTGGAAGTGAAAGACAAAGTGTGTCAAGAAAGAAAGAAAGAAAGAAAGAAAAAAAGAAAGAAAGAAAGAAAGAAAGAAAGAAAGAAAGAAAGAAAGAAAGAAAGAAAGAAAGAAAGAAAGAAAGAAAGAAAGAAAGAAAGAAAGAAAGAAAGAAAGAAAGAGTTACAGCCGCCCCTGTCCTTTTTATGGTTTCAGAAATTCCATTAACGATCCTACTATTTTCCTTCCGTGCCTTGAGGTATAAGAGGTTGAGAACATAGCAGACAACAGAAGCACATACTTAAAAACAGCCACTGGCCTTTCCTATTTCTTGCATCAGTGAGAGTCACTCTGAGCCCTGTTGTGTCCAAATGGCACCCTATTCCCTATATAGTACGGGCTCTGTTCAAAAGTAGTGCAGTATATTGGGAATAGGGTGTCATTTGGGATGCAGACAGAGTACTTCAGGAACAGGAACAACTGATCTGGGATCAGATAAACAACAAATGGGAGATAACGTTTGTTCTCTAATACTTCGTAGTTATTACTTAAATGATCTATTCGGTATTGAATAATCAGAATGAATGATTAGGAGAGTTGGGAACGGATGTTGTTGTTGTAGGGACTAAGTTTGATGAACTTTTTAATCCAATATCTCCAAAAATGAGTCTTTAGTCACTGCAGTCTCTCCCCACTGGGCATAGACGTAATTTCAACGTATAGTTTGAATTTGGTTGAGTTGTCACCTAACGTGAATTCAACGTGAAATCAACAAAAAATGTCACGTTGTCATTGGATTTAGGATAAAAGCTTGGTTAAAAAAAAATATGATAAGATTCCCTTACATTGATTACTTTTTGCAAATCCAATCAGTTTTCCACATTTATTCAACGTCATCAGATTTTTGTTGTTGAAATGACCTAAAAACAACGTTGATTCAATCAGTTTTTGCCCACAGGGTCACATGGCCTTTTAGCAGGAGTGTTGACATCATAACCCTTTATATCTCTTTACTTCTCTATTCAACAGCACTCACAGCTTTTCACTTCAGTCCACTGATCCAGCTCAGTCCAATCCTTTGTCAGGCAAAGCCCATGTTCTCACTCACTCTTCCGCATTAGAGGTTCGCACCTGCCGGCTTCCCTCAGCAGTCTAGCAGGAAGCTACACCCCACCCTCCCTATGATGTGATGCAGTAATCAGAAGTGTTAGTAGGGGAGAGCATGAACGAGGGACAGTTGTGTGATCTTTGATGATCATACACAGTGCGATGGCTTCCCAGACTCCCACTAAGTTGTATCTGTATCTTTTTTTTCAATCTGATTCTACTGCTTGCATCAGTTACCTGATGTGGAATAGAGTTCCATGTAGCCATAGCTCCATGTAGTACAGTGCGCCTCCCATAGTCTGTTCTGGACTTGGGGATCATGAGTAGTCCTCTGATGGCATGTCTTGCGGGGTATGCATGGGTGTCTGAGCTGTGTGCTAGTAGTTTAAACAGACAGCTCGATGCATTCAGCGTGTCAATACGTCTTACAAAAACAAGTAGTGATGAAGTCAATCTCTCCTCTGAGCCATGAGAGATTGACATGCATATTATATTTAAGGGCCAGCTGTGCTACCCTGTTCTGAGCCAATTGTTACTTTTCTAAGTCCCTGTTTGTTGCACCTGACCACAAAACTAGGGCCTGTAGGACCTTGTTGATAGTGTTGTTAAGAAGGCAGAGATCAGTGCTTTTTTATAGACAGACCTCTCCCCATCTTAGCTACTGTTGCATCAACATGTTTTGACCATGACAGTTTACAATCCAGGGTTACTCCAAGCAGTTTAGTCTCCTCAATTTGCTCAATTTCCACATTATTCCTTGCAAGATTTAGTTCAGATTTAGGGTTTAGTGAATTACTGGTCCCAATGTTATTAGTTTTTGAAATATTTAGGACTAATTTATTTCTTGCCATCCATTCTGAAAATGTTAAGTGTTGCAGTGATTTCACTCGCTGTAGTAGCTGACGTGTATAGTGTGGAGTCATCCGCATACTCAAAGCCACAGGCATGTCATTAGTAAATATATCCCTGGGGAATTCCTGATTCTACCTGGATCATGTTGGAGAGGCTTCCATTAAAGAACACCTGTGTTCTGTCAGACCGGTAACTCTCAATCCACAATATAGCAGGTTGTGTAAAGCCATAACACATACGTGTTTCTTGCAGCAGACTATGATCGATAATATCAAAAGCCGCACTGAAGTGTCCCACAATCTTTTTATCATTAATTTCTCTCAGCTAATCATCAGTCAAAAGTGTAAGTGCTGTGCATGTTGAATGCCCTTCCCTATAAGCATACTGAAAGTCTGTTGTCAATTTGTTTACTGTAAAATAGCATTGTATCTGGTCAAACACTGGTCAAACACAAAAAAAAAATTACTAAGAGTTGGTAACAGGCTGATTGGTGGGTAGCGGAATTAGTTTTGCTTCCCTCCAGGCCTGAGGGCACACGCTTTCTTGTAGGCTTAGATTGAAGATATGGCAAATAAAAGGCAATAAAAGGCAATATTGTACACTATTATCCTTAGTCATTTTCCATCCAAGTTGTCAGACCCAGGTGTCTTGTCATTGTTGATAGACAACTATGTTTTTTTCTTGCCAATAAAAAATTATTAAAGTAGTTAGCAATATCAGTGGGTTTTGTGACGAATGAGCTGTCTGATTCAATTAATGATGGAGCTGAGTTTGCCTTTTGATGGAGCGGAGTTTCATTAAATTTCATTTAAGGTGCTCCAAAGCTTTTTACTATCATTCTGTATATAATTTATCTTTGTTTCATAGTATAGTTTCTTATTTTTATTCAGTTTAGTCACATCAATTTGCAGTACTTTTGGATCACCGTGACAAAGAGAAGCTTGACCTGAGAGACTAGGTATAATGGCGGAGGTTTCACTTGAACATTGGAGGGGACAACAAGATTACAGACAATATGGAGGCCTCTAGCTGCTTCATATGATCATGTGGGATGATTGTTTTCTATTGCAAAATGCTGTAAGTCCTTAAGTCACAGCATAGTTCAAACAGCTTATGTAGCTTATGTAGCTATTGGCCTATAGTTACTTCATACGGTATCATCATGGGATGAACTGAAAATGCCCTCTTTGCTGTAAATAAAATACACATTTTTTGGTCATTCAAGTGATTAGCCTGAACAACACACTAAACAAATAAACAAGTCTACAGCTAATCGGCTTGCTGTATTCTGTGTCAAAAACACAAGTCCCTAACATGTTTGGGGAGCCGCCACTGCTATCACTAATAAACCGACTGGTCTGATGGTTGTTTTGTTGTTGGGTGCAGTTTTCTGTCCCCATCTCAGGCCGGGAGATAAAAGCTCTCTCATTTATGAGCCGAAAGAGACTAATTGTTCCCGCTCATCTCCAGAGCAAACAAATCAAATTATAAGAGCCTGTTACTTTGTCAAGCATTTCTCCTTTTATCTTGCACTGATTAAAACTCCCGTTGGAACCGTGCGAAGACACACTCGGCTGCGATTGCTGATAATGTTTTGAAGTCGCAGCAGTGAGTTAGGAAGCAGGGAGCAGGGAGGATGACTTCAAATGGCAATCAGTAAGGATTTATGCTTTTGTCCCTTTAGGCTAAAAGTTAAATTAGCTCACGTCCATGAACAATTGCAGTTCTCATTCTTGGTAGCAAAGCAAAATACTTAACTAGCTAGGCACCATTACCCATCATGCTTCTTTGGGCTATTGTTGACCTGCGAGTAGAGTGCTCTAAACAAAACACAAAACACTTCATTTTATTGTTTCTACATTTGACAGTAGGGTTTACTTATCTCAACTAAGTATAAACATTGTATTGTTGAGAGGGGTTTTCAATTTAACATTGCTGTTTACTCGCATTGTCTGCAACAACAAACATATTTCTGAAACTTAGGCTTTCAATTGAGTTGTCTGAAAATGTATGTAGTGCTAAGCTTCAGATCTTAATCAAAGATTTGGTGCTGCACTTTCAATACTAAAAGACTAATCTGAAATATTACACATTAATATATTCTTTCCCTCGGGTTGTGCATGGTGGGGGTTCTTTCGAAGTGATAATTGCATTTATCAAATATGAGAGATTATTTGCCTTGATCTTGTAATTCTTAATGGCATAATTTCAGTAAAACTATCATGCCAGTGTTCAATGTTGATTACATTGTATGCTACATATAAGCAATAAGGCACAATGGGGTGTGGTACTGTATATGGCCAATATACCATGACTAAGGGCTGTTCTTAAGCACGACTCAATGCGGAGTGCCTGGATACAGCCATTAGCCGTGGTATATTGGCCATATACCACAAACCCTCGAGGTGCCTTATTGCTATTATAAACTGGTAACCAACGTAATTAGAGCAGTAAAAATAAATGTTTTGTCAAACCTGTGGTATACGGTCTGATATACCACAGCTGTCAGCCAATCAGCATTGAGGGCTCGAACCTGTTTTCGCTAGTTCCTGTTTTCTAGTCCTCCCGGGTTCCGACCATTCTGCCTGCCCTGACCCTGAGCCCGCCTGCCATCCTGTACCTATCTGACTCTGACCTGGTTACGAGCGTCTGCCTGTCCTCGACCTGCCCTTTGTCTGCCCCTTGTCTATTAATAAATATCAGAGATTCTAACCGTTTGCATCTGGGTCATATACTGAGTCGTTATACCAACAGAAATTTTGAATTTGTATTAGGATATTGAATTTGTATTTCATATTTTTTGAATGTTTAATGCACAAATTGAATCATGGAATTAATAGACTTGTATTTCATAGTTTGAGATAATTGAATTAATATTGCATTCGGTTTTCAAATTAAATGTATATTTAATTGAATATTTATATATTTCATTTCAATACGGTAGATATTGCATTCATTGTTTACGAACCATCATGGGGCTAACACAGTCTAGTGACATGCAGGAGACCTGTGTCACGATGTTGGGTGGAGATAGTGTCATAAAACCCCCTTTCCTCTCTCCCCTATTGGGGAAAGTCTATGACCCCAATAAATACCTTGAACCTCTCTCCAGCCATCTATAGAAAGAGGCTCAGAAAACCTTTTTGTTACCACAGAGAACGTATGGTAACATCAATAATAGGGGCAATGAACAATATTTTGCTTTAGTTTCCACGTGAAAATGTCCATTGGTATTTAAAGAATATTATGTCAAAGTTGTTGATGTCTGGTACATGATATATGACCACAGGAGGACATAATCCATATCTTGGATTATGTAACCAGTCTGGTTACCAGATTTACATGGAATTGTTAGGCAAATTATGTCTTTAAATTTGATAATGCTTTTGAAAAGATTACAATGTGATTTCTTAATGTTAACTCGGGTCAAGGCAGTAGCCACGCCCATGTTAACAGACATTGGCTGAGAGCTAATGAAACACAATCTTCTCTTTCCCTTACAAAAGTCTTTGTAAAGCCATTTTCAAATCAGACTAAAGCAGACCCCGGTGTGAGCTGTGGTCACGAATGGTTTAACTAAAACTTTATCTAACGAAATCTACATGCGAAGATAATGTGGCTGTGACGACTACCGTATTAAAACTGTGAATTTCGATTAGACAAGTCAGGATCCAGCACGAACAGATTATTTCAAAATGCTACAAACCTTGATTCACTACAGAAGAAGTGATTATGTCTTAGCGGTCGCGGTTACCAGCTGCAGTTGTGAACGCGCCTGAAGACGGAACACAGACAATCTCAGAGAACTGGGTACTCAAACGTACCTCTCTACAGACGATCAAACCAGAGAGATTCTCCAAAGGACCAGTCTTCAGTCTTCGACCCATCTACTAAAGCCAGGCTCAAACCGTAAATATCTATAATTGCATTCACTTTTCAATTGGGCGGTTGTTAGTGCATATGATATTGATGTTAGCCTAGCTATAGAAACGACCCTTCCTTTGTCTTTCAATCTTCCCGCCTCTCAAAACTCCACCCCTCCTTTCCTTTGTGTGAACAGCGGTTATGTCAGAAAAGACCACTAGGGACTTTTCAGGATATGATCGCTAAATCAATGTATAATCTACTGTATGTATATATATATATACAGTGGGGAGAACAAGTATTTGATACACTGCCGATTTTGCAGGTTTTCCCACTTACAAAGCATGTAGAAGTCTGTAATTTTTATCATAGGTACTCTTCAACTGTGAGTGACGGAATCTAAAACAAAAATACAGAAAATCACATTGTATGATTTTTAAGTAATTCATTTGCATTTTGTTGCATGACATAAGTATTTGATACATCAGAAAAGCAGAACTTAATATTTGGTACAGAAACCTTTGTTTGCAATTACAGAGATCATACGTTTCCTGTAGTTCTTGACCAGGTTTGCGCACACTGCAGCAGGGATTTTGGCCCACTCCTCCATACAGATCCTTCAGGTTTCGGGGCTGTCGCTTGGCAATACGGACTTTCAGCTCCCTCCAAAGATGTTCTATTGGGTTCAGGTCTGGAGACTGGCTAGGCCACTCCAGGACGTTGAGATGCTTCTTACGGAGCCACTCCTTAGTTGCCCTGGCTGTGTGTTTCGGGTCGTTGTCATGCTGGAAGACCCAGCCACAACCCATCTTCAATGCTCTTACTGAGGAAAGGAGGTTGTTGGCCAAGATCTCGCAATACATGGCCCCATCCATCCTCCCCTCAATACGGTGCAGTCGTCCTGTCCCCTTTGCAGAAAAGCATCCCCAAAGAATGATGTTTCCACCTCCATGCTTCACGGTTGGGATGGTGTTCTTGGGGTTGTACTCATCCTTCTTCTTCCTCCAAACACGGCGAGTGGAGTTTAGACCAAAAAGCTATATTTTTGTCTCATCAGACCACATGACCTTCTCCCATTCCTCCTCTGGATCATCCAGATGGTCATTGGCAAACTTCAGATGGGCCTGGACATGCGCTGGCTTGAGCAGGGGTACCTTGCGTGCGTTGCAGGATTTTAATCCATGACGGCGTAGTGTGTTACTAATGGTTTTCTTTGAGACTGTGGTCCCAGCTCTCTTCAGGTCATTGACCAGGTCCTGCCGTGTAGTTCTGGGCTGATCCCTCACCTTCCTCATGATCATTGATGCCCCACGAGGTGAGATCTTGCATGGTGCCCCAGACCGAGGGAGAATCACCGTCATCTTGAACTTCTTCCATTTTCTAATAATTGTGCCAACAGTTGTTGCCTTCTCACCAAGCTGCTTGCCTATTGTCCTGTAGCCCATCCCAGCCTTGTGCAGGTCTACAATTTTATCCCTGATGTCCTTACACAGCTCTCTGGTCTTGGCCATTGTGGAGAGGTTGGATTCTGTTTGATTGAGTGTGTGGACAGGTGTCTTTTATACAGGTAACGAGTTCAAACAGGTGCAGTTAATACAGGTAATGATTGAAGAACAGGAGGGCTTCTTAAAGAAAAACTAACAGGTCTGTGAGAGCCGGAATTCTTACTGGTTGGTAGGTGATCAAATACTTATGTCATGCAATAAAATGCAAATTATTTATTTAAAAATCATACAATGTGATTTAGATTCCGTCTCTTACAGTTGAAGTGTACCTATGATTAAAATTACAGACCTCTACATGCTTTGTAAGTAGGAAAACCTGAAAAATCGGCAGTGTATCAAATACTTGTTCTCCCCACTGTATATATATATATATATATATATATATGTGTGTAATTATTTAGGTATTCAATAAATAAATGATTAATCCAATTTGTATTGCTGATTCAACATGATTCGCCAGGGTTCTTGCAAATTTGATCTTACAGATTTTCAGAATGAGACTGACTGAATAGAGGTAACGATTAAATAATTGACTGCTATTTGATATAAAATTATTAAAGAGTTAATTGTTGCATGGTTCAATTCAATCACATCATCAATTAAACATAGAAATAATCTATTTTATACAATAGCACGTCGCCAATTTAATCAAAGTCAAGTTACGACACCTGGTTCCAACCCAGTCAGTCACAAGAACATCATTAAATGAGAGTGGAAAGCATCATTGGGCTAACATAGTCTAGTGACATGCAGGAGACCTGGTTCCAACCCAGTCAGACACAAGAGCGAGTGGAAAGGCTATCCTTAGAAGGGCTATGACAGGGGATTTCAACTATATTCTTATAGGGGCCACATTTTGGTTTTCTAACGCAGCCTGTGCTCATCATAGAAGGGAACAGAAGGCACATCCATGCTCCAGAGAGTCATAGCTTTCAGGAATAGCTCATTGACAAAATGGTTCAAATGTTAGAGCCAAATTAATTGGAAGAAAATAAATTGAAACATGCCACCATGGCTTCAGAAACAGCCAGAAGTTTCTGTTTACGACAGTGAGCGTTTGGATCTCTCTGTTCTCCTCTACCTTTCCTGGCTTGCAAAGTACCAGGATTTTGTCTCTGGCTTTGAATCGGAATTTAGAGAACTGAATTTGAAAACTGAATCTGAATGCGAATATGAAATGTTGATTAAACTTGAAACTACACAGACAATGAAATAAATAAATATTGAAATTAAATTGAATTTAAAAACTGAACGCAATAGTCATTCAAAACAGTTTAAAAATAGTTCATGAAATACAAGTTACATTTATGAATTCAATTATAAAATTTGTCCATTGCAAATAAACATATATTAAATTATAGTGATGGAATTCAAATTGAATTTATGTTGGCAATGAAATCACTCTATACCTATGGAACTAATACAGGAAAAACTAGCTAAACATGTCCAGCAAACAGAGCTAGAACCATCATCAAGGAAAGGTGTAAGGCATGATGAATCACAAAAGACAACAGGATTTAACATAACTTTGAATCAATAAAGTCAGAGTTTAAACATTCAGACAAAGCAGCCTAATTCTGCTACACAGCAATGATCCTAAAATGAATAATCTTGATCTTCTGTTCCACTCACACACACACACACCCATCCTCTTTAGTCTGGTGAGTTAGTGACAAAGGATAATGATGCTGACGCGAGCTTTTCTTTTCCAATAATGTTCTGTGTGTGATTAGGAGGCCCTGGGAGTCTCTCTGCCATGCCATCAGTCCTGCTAATGTCCAGGCTGGGATGCTTACAGGCCCCGGGTGTATTCACATGGAAGGGCCGGAGGGAGTGGACACAAACACTGGTGGTTTAAGAGAAGGAGAGAGAGAGACAAAACAGCTAGCCTGCTGGTTCCATGCCGTATTCAATTACTGTATTAAACTTTTCTGCGAATACAGGGAATTGTAGACTGAATCATGAATAGACTGGACCACTGAGCTAGCACAGTAACCAGGTGTAAAGGGTGAAGGAGGTGAAAAGTGAGAGGGGTTGAACATGCTAGTATATCTGTCTGTGCTATATCATTCACACTTCAGACAGAGACTTCCATAGGGAGTGTTTTCATAGCTCACTGCAATCACAACCCCTTTATATAGTCTTTGTTTTTCCAGAGGTGTCTGAAGGTGAAATAATGAGTGTGCACTGCACAATCAACTTATCTTACATCTATGCAAGAACAGTGGCGTTCCCCCTCGATCTTACCAATATTGTCTAAGAGTTTGCTGAGACACATTCAACATAATTTACCATATGTTTACCAAAATAATAATCAGCTGCCTAAAATGACAAGAGTGTCTATTGTATCATCTTTGGATACAAAATATCAAAAACTAGGACATTTGTCAAGAAATATAGACATGTGTGTGTGTGTGTGTGTGTGTGTGTGTGTGTGTGTGTGTGTGTGTGTGTGTGTGTGTGTGTGTGTGTGTGTGTGTGTGTGTGTGTGTGTGTGTGTGTGTGTGTGTGTGTGTGTTTTCAACATCAATCCGTCAAGGGAAATAACCAGAATTCATGTAAACATTAGAGTTTTGATAACATAAACAATGTCCTTTTCATACCACTTCACTTTTTCAAAAACTGTTTAAGTTACAGCCTTATTCTGAAATGGATTAAATAAAATAAAATCAATCTACACACAATACCCTATAATGACAAAGCAAAAATAGTTTTTTTTACATAAGTATTCAGACCCTTTTCTATGAGACTCGAAATTGTTTCCATTAATCATCATTTCCTGAACAAAGGAGTAAGTAATACCTCTGATGTTTTTTTTATTTAACTAGACAAGTCAGTTAAGAACAAATTCTTATTTACAATGACAGCCTACCTATAGGGACAGACATAGTAGTACAGCACCCCTGGAGCAAGTTAAGGTTAAGTGCCTTGCTCAAGGACATATCGACAGGTTTTCACCTTGACAGCTCGGGGATTCAATCCAGCAACCTTTTGGTTACTGGCCCAAAGCTCTAACCACTAGGCTACCTGCTGCCCTGTATAACACGCACATTCACACACAGGCACACTGCTTTCTGCAATGGCCCTGTGCACCAAATTGCCTTTGAATGGCCAAAGGGAAAAACTTTTTCCTGAAAAGTGAAGGAAAGGAGGGAGACATATAATATCATTAAACGGATGGCGCTAATTGGAGGTCATTTCTCTCTCAATTTTAATAAAGCTAATGAAGAGAGCAGTGTTGTCGCATCATACAACACTTCTCTTCCCCTTTTCTGGTATCCATGGCAGCAGGATGGCAGGATGGCAGCGGTGTGTGCGTGTGTGTCCATGTGTGTTTGTGTCGTGTGTGTGTGTGTGTGTGTGTGTGTGTGTGTGTGTGTGTGTGTGTGTGTGTGTGTGTGTGTGTGTGTGTGTGTGTGTGTGTGTGTGTGTGTGTGTGTGTGTGTGTGTGTGTGTGTGGGCACGCAGGATGGCGTAGTCTGGATGATGCAGCATGTTGATTTGATGGTAGGAGAGAGAGTGAGTGTCACAAGTAGTCATTGGGAATGGGACAGGAGTGACAGACGAGGACACACACACACAGTCATTAGGACTGGGGTAGGGTGGGCATGACATGCTGCAGAGATTAGGGTGTACAGGGAGGAGGAGGGGGAGGAGGTGGTGGAGGAGAGACACAGGGTGGGATGACAGTAGCACCAACCAGAGAGAGTGGGGGACAGTCATAGCAAACAGAGGAGGAGGAGTAAAGTAAAGTCATTCAGCCTCTCTCTGTCATGATTGTTCTGGAACCATTATTACCTATCAGGACTGAGGGAATGCAGCGTCGGCAACCAGCCCTCGACAACCAACACCCTGCTCTCACATTCACACAGGCAGACATTCTCCCAATCAATGGGCTTTAATGGCATCCATTTTCCCTCTTTCCCCTTCAATAAAGCCAGGAAAATGTCCCCAGGTCAATAGCTGCTAATAGTGGTGTGTGAGAGGGAAATGTTTCATGCAGTGTCTGGGGAGCATTGAAGAAGGAAGAGTGTCGTTAGTTTGGTGTCACACTCGTCTATTAGCTAAATAATAGCCATGAGAGGATATAGATTGTCCCTATATACGTCTTCTAGGGCCAGGGTTTAGCTGTATTTAGCTGTATTTATTTATTCTCTCAATTTATAGATTTAATTACATGGTATTTTTTCCCTCTTTATTTAACTAAGTAAATAATGGAGAAGGACAAGGCAATAACCCGTGCAGCAAAGCAGACAAGTGACGACATTACAAAGCAGACATTTCTTTAAAAAGCTAAATACATATTTACAACACATATCATTAAAACACTAATAGCTACTGACTACTAAAGTCCGTCACAGGGGTGGATAACCAGGTCATGTAAACTGTTAATGAAACTGGGGATGGAGATGAATTGTTTGAGTTTTAAATCCTTTTGGACTTCATTCCAGTCAGTAGCAGCCGTGTTGAAATATTTAGGTGCCAGATTTGTAGCGGGATGTGGTTCAAGTTTTACTTTCACCCACCCCTCCGCCTTTACTATCCATTGGTTTGGGTTGAATTACAAACCAGTGAACTGCCCCAGCGAACAAGTTATATAAACTCATACCCTGTAGCTCCAAGCTACCGTTTGGAGGGTTCAGACAATGAATGTGTAATGCTGGGTAGAGTTCAGTGTGAGGAGTCCCGACATTGACATAAAAGTGTGTAGGAGTGTATTGATCCACCTTGACAGTGCCATCCCTCACAGAGACATTCAGAGAGAGAGAGGCTTGACCCTATGGTAACCATAGGCAGACGGGTTGCCTACCACAAAGTATCCAACGTTCCAGCATACACGTATGTACGTAACAGAACATCAGTTTGGCATATGAGGAACTATGTCACTGCCTACATCAATGCTGTATCCATGTGTATCCCCACACCCCATGACAAAAAATAGTAGGTAGCAAGATGGATATCACAGAGGTTATTTTGAAAGAGTGCATTTCGAAAGTGGCTAGTTTACATCAACTACTTTCACTAAAATCACTGCAAAGGCTTTGCCTGCAAACTTTGTTTTCGATTTGCGACATTGTGGCATGTCTGCCTCGTGATTTGTTGGGACAGTTGTCTGTCTGAAGAGGACCCACCCTTTCCTCATCAAAGTTACCAAAAAAGTGTGTCATATCCACCAGACCCTAGTCACTGCTGTTGCCTACGGTCCTAATTATGAGATTAATGGTATACAACAACAACAACAGTCCTGTCTGTCATGCAGTAGTATGATCTCAAATTATGACACTAATATAATTTAGAACATACAATGACTGAGGCTGGAATTCAATCCGACCTGCCATCTAAAAGAAAAGTAAAGAGGAGTCTACCTGGTAGTAGGAGTAGTGGGTTTGCTTCTTTAATATGACAGGACAGTATGGGTTCAACTGAATCAAGCCCTATGTCGTCAGCTTGCTTTTATTATATTTTTAAAAAGAGTGAAAGAGGGCAGATTTCCTGTCTGTCTGTCGCTACGCTGAAAGCAGACGCAGACTTTTGAGGGGCATTTATAGAGAACATACTCCATATGCCTGCCTGTGCCTCCCAAAAGGCCAGACCTAATCTGTCTTCAAAAAGCGAGAGACCTTTACTGAAGGGCCCTTGAAGACCCCTGTGGTTCCTGCAGTGCTGCTAGTGTGTGTGTGTGTGTGTGTACAAGCTGTTACAAGCTCATTCAGACTGGTGACTCAGTGAGAGAGGCTGTCATCGAAACACATCTGTACCGATCTAACACCCATCCCTCAACACTATGACAGTGGCTGCGTCCCAATGGCACCCTATTGCTTATATAGTGCATTTCTTTTGAAAGGGGCTTTGGTCAAAAGTAGTGCAATATAGGTAAAAGGGTGCCATTTGGGACACAGCCACAGTCTCTCTCCTGCTCCCACCCCTGGCCTTACTGAATAATATATGCAGGAAGCTGAGACGTGGCCGCTGAGGGGTAGGGTGAGGAAAGGAGTTGGTATTCTGATTCCATTTGGGTGCACAGGGGTCCTGTTGACAAGATAGCTGTCCAGATATCCCTCCCTGTCCAATCAGATTAAATCTTATCAGAACAATAGTGATCTCACTTTCTCCAACAGGGCCCAAAGGTTATTGGCAAGGTTATTTCTTAAAGTGGCATGCATGCTCAGGGAACGTTGCGAGATGAAGTACAGTACCAGTCAAAAGTTTGGACACACCTACTCATTCAATGGTTTTTCTTTATTTTTACTATTTTCTACATTGTAGAATAATAGTGAAGACATCAAAACTATGAAATAACACATATGGAATCATTTAGTAACCAAAAAAGTGTTAAACAAATCAAAATATATTTGAGATTTGAGATTCTTCAAAGTAGCCACCCTTTACCTTGATGACAGCTTTGCACACTCTTGGCATTCTCTCAACCAGTTTCATGAGGTAATCACCTGGAATGCATTTCAATTAATAGGTGTGCCTTGTTAAAAGTAAATTTGTGGAAATTCTTTCCTTCTTCATCCGTTTGAGCCAATCAGTTGTGTGATAAGGTAGGGGTGGTATACAAAAGATAGCCCTATTTGGTAAAAAAAAAAAAAAGTCCAAATTATGGCAAGAACAGCTCAAATAAGCAAAGAGAAATTATAGTCCATCATTTAAGACATGAAGGTCAGTCAATCCGGAAAATTTCAAGAACTTTGAAAGCTTAAGTTAACTAGAGTTACCAGCCTCAGAAATTGCAGCCTAAATAAATGCTGCAAAGAAACCACTACTAACGGACACCAATAAGAAGAAGAGACTTGCTTGTGCCAAGAAACACGAGCAATGGACATTAGACCGGTGGGAATCTGTCTTTGGTCTGATGGCCCAAATCTGATGGTCCAAATTTGGTCCAAATTTGAGATTTTGGTTCCAACCGCCGTGTCTTAGTGGGACTAACAATTGTTTTTCAACAGGACAATGACCCAATACACCTCCAGGCTGTGTAAGGGTTATATGACCAAGAAGGAGAGTGATGGAGTGCTGCATCAGATGACCTGGCCTCCACAATCCCCCGACCTCAACCCAATTGAGATGGTTTGGGATGAGACGGACCGCAGAGTGAAGGAAAAGCAGCTAACAAGTGCTTAGCATATGTGGGAACTCCTTCAAGACTGCTGGAAAAGCATTCCATGGTTGAGAGAATGCCAAGAGTGTGCAAAGCTGTCATCAAGGTAAAAGGTGGCTACTTTGAAGAATCTAAAATATTATATTTTGATTTGATTAACACTTTTTTGATTACTACATGATTCTATATGTGTTATTTCATAATTTTGATGTCTTCACTATTATTCTACAATGTAGAAAATAGTACAAAAAAATAAAGAAAAACCCTTGAATGAGTAGGTTAGTCTGTATGTCTAGGGCCAGGAATCAGGTCACACATGCAAAAAGCAGTGCCTGATGGGAGCTTATCACGTCATACCATAGACATTCACATTCATTGTTTATGGTTCATATAACCTAACATTATGGAATGGAATCCAATTAAATTCAAAGAGAATAGACTCAAGTCCCCACTCAATGGACGCTACATAACTGTAAGGCTTGTGTTTCGCACAACATACAGAATCACACCCTTTGTTCAATGATTATTCATAACCAAATGATCCCATAGGCTTATTTTTGAAAGTAAGATCATATAAAGATGATAGATAAAAAAATAAAATAATAATAACTGTATCAAAATAGGTTGTGAGTTTGAAAACACTGCACATGTATTGACTCAGACAAGGTGCAAGGCATAGTGCCTGATGGTAGATAATAAACTAGTTCATTATCATTAGGCATTTCCCTTTGATTTAGAGCCTCTTCACACTTACTAAACTTTTCATAAAAAAATACAGTTGGCTTCTATATTACTCAAATGTAAACTTGCCATGTCTCGACCGCTACCTCCGGAGGTGGAACACGACACACGCCCAACAGTTGCCAACCTTGAAGCACAGCGTGAACAGAATTGTCTCGTTGAGCCAACACTCCTACAGTATAAATGGTAATAGCAGAGCAATGTTGAAACAGCTGAAATGTATAGACATTTTCTTGTTTTACCACCAAAAACATTGCAGATCATACAAATAGGATATGTTTTTCCATTTGTAACATTGTGTGGCGTTTCAGAGGTGGCAACACAGGTCCCAGAGTGGTGGGAGGGTGCCTGGGGCCATGGTAATAAATCAGCTGTAAAAAAAAAAACGATTTTATATGGGCTATGATGGGACCAGACCTTTTTCTGAATCAGGTCATATGGTAAAAAAAATAAAAATACCTGGAAAAACTCCTAGGAAGGATGAAAACATGAAAACCCTTTACACAGACAAATCTAAATATGTCACATGCTTCGTAGATAGACTAACAGTGAAATGCTTAATTTTTCAACAATGCAGAGTTAAAGAGAAGATAAAATATTAAATAAAACATTTAAATAGCGACACAAAAAATAAACACAATGAATAACAAATTAAAATAATGAGTAAAAATAACATGGCTATACATAGGGAATAGAAAATAACATTGCTATATACAGGGAGTACCAACACAGAGTCAATGTTGAGGTCTACGAGGTAATGTACTGTACATATAGATAGGGGTAAAGTGACTAGGCAACAGGATAGATAAGACAGTAGCAGAAGGCATATGTGGGTGAAAGTGTGTGTTTGGGGAGTATGCATACTATATGTCTGCATGTTATGTGTGTGTTGGGGTGTCAGTGTAAGTATGTGTGAGTGTGTGGGTAGTTTGTGTGCAGTGCAGTGCAAAAAATTAAATATATATATTTTTTACCTTTATTTAACTAGTCAGTTAAGAACAAATTCTTTTTTTTAAAATGACGGCCTACCTACAGGTCAGCACCTGGAGCAAATAAAGGTTAAGTGCCACATAGACAGTACCTTTCGGTTACTGGCCCAACGCTCTAACCACTATGGTACCTACCACCCACTCAATGCAGGTAGTCCAAGTAGCTATTTGATGAGCTATTTAGCAGTCTTGTTTAGAAGTCTTATGGCTTGAGGGTAGAAGCTGTTGGTTCCAGACTTCTACGATTGAACAAAAACTAACAGGGCTGAGCTCGCAGTATGCAGGGTTGCATTGTTTAGGCCTTCCCAGCTAGCACATTTGGTTCCTTGGAAGTTGTGGGATAGTATGTTTTTGTTTTCCCATTGGTTCTGGAAACGAAGCCATACATTTGCTGACCGGTCAAACATAACTTTTTTTTTAACATTCTGAGAACAGAAGTGAACATTTCTCCTGTTCTGGGAAAACATTTTGCAGGGAGGTACTGAGAACGTTGTTACTATGGTTCCCTGAACATTTTCCTAGGAGATTTTATTAACGTTCTGAGAACTGGAATTATAGGTTATTTGAAGGTAATTGAAAACGTTCTGCAAACATGTTTCAATAAGACTTTTAATAACACTGCTAGTTTGGATTAGAAGCACAGACTAATTGTGCACGTTGACAAATCACAAGGTATTTTATTAAATGTTTTGGGTGGCGGGTATCGACTTTCACTTATACCCACATTTTCAGTCGCAATTAGCTTTTACCACATGTAAAGATTTGCATGATATTAATAAAAATGAAGCCTGGTTTGTTGTAATGTTGTAAAGTAGGCCTGTACTTCTTTATTTGGATAAGAGGGCTAATCGTTCATTTTTGATAGGCTAACGTTACTTGATGAAGACATACTGTTATAGCCTCTCTGTGCTTTTGTCTTGAAGCTGAAATCTAATGTGAAGCCTACAGAAGAGAAAATAAACCCTTTAATTGTCAGCACATACATGCTTGTGAATTGTTGCATTAGTCAAGAGTGCAATATGTTAATAGGTTATGTTTCATACTGTATGTAATATGAAAAGTTTCTGTCAAAAGTTTGTGCTTACTGGCTAGTAGAGGCTACTGTGATATTTACTGTCAATTTGAGATGTGGACCAAGAATGTCGAGTTGCCAGCCACAGGGAAAGGTAAGACTCCTCAGACTCTCCTTCATATGGTGGGACTTGGGTTACACACACACAAACACATGCCAATTGAAAAAATTACCAAGAAAACAATTATTATTATAATTTATTGTTCATCTCTCTGTGTTTCATAATTTCCCTTCAATTCGCAAGAGGCTGAATGTATTTCACCGGAGAAAGCATCCGAGCGAGAGAAACAGCGCCCCTCTGTATGTGTAGCCCATCTATCTGTATCTGATTCTGTCTGGTCAAAATGAGTAGGACATTGTTGCCGTCTGTAGCATTGAATGTAAAGGAAGCCAGTGAATATTTGTCCTCCCTTGATAAAAAAAATGTAATTCAATGATAGCCAGTCAGTGTTGAGCTAAACTGAATGAGCTCAGCTGTGAATGGTCCTTAAGGGAAACTTGAATTGTTGCATCTCGTTGTGTCGTTGTACTCCGGTGGCTGGCTAGCTAGCTATCTAGCTTGATAAAATTGGCCCTTTCCTAAATTAGCCATGGATGAAGATAAGGATTTGAACCTGTGGTATACTTAACACACACAGAAATCAGAACCATGTCCAGCCACATATTTAGCTGATGTTGGATTAAATCATTTTTGGCATCTTTCAGTTGTCAATGTATTCGACTAAGCATAGGTGATTTGATGAAGTTGAAATGGTGCTGGAATAGTGGAGGCAGCTCATGTTTTCTTTGCGACTTGCTTTAACTCTCCGCGGGTCTAAATCAAGAGTTGTTTAGTAGTCCGAAAATGTCGAAAACATTACCCACGCACCGCAACTTAGAAAGAGACAGAGCGAGAGGAGGGTGGAGAACAGGGAGTGGTGAGGGAGGGAGACATTTTCTCTGGAATGTTGGAAGCTATCAGAACTGACATGTAACCATAGCCATTCTCAAATCTCTGGCTTTATCTCTGTGCCTGCTGACTAGTCGACCTGCATCTGTTGATATCTACCATCTGAACCCCAGCAGCACCTTGGAAAGAGGTGCCTCTCTCTGCACCTACGCTGTTACTTTAACAAGAGGAAAATAGGGTCTGTCACGTTTACAGAATGGTCCACTAGGCCATGGATGAAAAACAGCTAATAAAAAACATGTCATGCTCACCAGGGACGGACTGGGAATGAAAAATGGACCTGGACTTTTTGACTTAAATCGGTCCACCAAAATCCCCCCAGCGATACACCACCACCCACACAACCCACGCCACACATTATGTAAACAAGATTACTAAACAATATTTATAACAATAACTTTAGTCAAATATATGTAAAATAGAACAAGGGGAACATGTTGCTCTTAGGAGGAGGCTGGCTAGAAGGAGCACATATTGGCACAATGGCACTGGCAGCAAGGTGGCAAGAATCTCTGGAACCTTCTGACCAGTAAAATAAATAATACAGGAAGAAATGTGTTGGTGAAAAGAAGGCAAGTAGAATCAAATAAAAAATAAAATAATTCCTACCTCCTTAAATTAGCAATTTCTGCAGCAGCTCACTTCTCTCAGCAATGCTATCTATAACCAGGTCACTGTCCAGGGCCATTAAAACATCTCGCTCAGTAGCCATGAGCATAAAAGCCTCCAGGTGCTGTTGAGATAGAGTGCTCCGGAGCCTACTCGATGAATTTCAGAGTAGAGAAGCTCCGCTCATAAGCTACCTGGGTTACTGACAGGGTAAGCAGGAACTTGTAAGCAAAGCCCAGGATGTGGTATGTGTCGGTCAATAGGTTGTACTGACTAAGAATGCGGTAGCAACACACTGGACAGTCCTTGCAAGATGAACAGCTCTTGTTCACCATCTCCACCTCGTCTTCATTTCCTTCAGGTCCATGATCCTCCATAGTCCTGGTTGTGTATTCTTCAAATCCCGATTGTTTTAACCTAGTCCACTGTTCTGCTAGACTCATGAGCTCACTCTGTAAATTGGCTACCATTGCTCTGCTTTTCATCCTCTGGTAGTATTCACAGAAGAACACAGCTATGTTGTTAATGAGAGAAAAAAGTGACCCACTTGCCAACACACTCTCTGTTGTGTCTGCCAAAACAAGGTTCAAAATGTGTGCATAGCACCACACATGCTCTTGATTGGTGGACTTTGCAGAGTGCAGGGCAGAGAAGCCTTTATACTGGCCTTGCATACTGGAGGCTCCATCAGTGGAATTGCCAATGCACTTGCTGATGTCAAGCTTCATGTTTTCTCAGTACCTGGACAAAGTATTGTCCAGTGGATGCCTCGCATTTCACCACAGTCACAAGCCTCTCATGGATGACGTTCGTCACTATCTGACTATGACAGAGCATTGATCTTGTGGCCTGCGTAGTGTCAATCTGGACTGAAAACATACCAGCTTTCTGGATTTCACTTGCTATGGTGGCCTGCATTGTGTGTTGGATGGTGGTAATGACGTTATCAATGGTAGTCTTTGATAATAGAGTGATTAGAGAGCCTCTGCCCCCTCTTGACCCAGACTCATGCAGTTTTTCTCTATGCAGGAAGTGAGATGCTCTTTCATACACAGGTCGTACTTTCCCAGCAGAATGATCATCTCTATGAGCAGACATCTGATAGCTGATGAAAAGGCTCTCTATGTTACCTTTATGCATAATGCTCTTCTCATGCTCTTCCAATCTCTGATGGATATGATTCCAGTCTGCCATTCCATTCATGAAAGGGCTGTTCTCTGTGGGCTTTGCAAATGCCATACAAATGAAGCAGAATAAAGTATTATTCTCTTCACTGTATGACAGCCACTTCCTGTTGGTCCCATTTTTACAAAAGAAAACCTTATGCACCACAGACTTTTTACACTTTTGTTGGGGGTGGAAACTAAAAAACATATCTAGGTCCCCTGACTTCGGCCTCTTAAAATAATGAAACGTTGGGGTGGCAGTGGCATCCTGGCTCTGGCTCAATCTACATCTGTCCACTGCAGATGCACTATCCTCAACCTGGATGAGTAATTAGTATAAATTACTATATTAGTATAATATTATAACATTAAATAAAAAGTACAATGTTAATATAATTGTATAATGTTAGTATAATATTAATATACTAATTATATAATTTCATATAATTGTATACTACATACCACTAGTATAATATTAATTCCAATTGGACAATACAGCAGTTTAAGAAATACACAACCATCATTTATCATTTTGGTAGGTTATGTTCTGTCATTAAATCCTTGTGCAAGAAAAATGGTCTCCATTGGTGGTTAGTATATAATTTGTTAATTCATGCATAACAATGAGTTCAACATTTTGAAAGATTGCTGTAGCACGTCAACCTTTTTTCAATGTCCCGCCCCATCCAGGCTGTGATTAGTCGGTTCACGAAAGTGACATTGACGAGCGCATGTTTCAGCAAAAGGCACCCGATATAGCTAAATAGCCAGCTAGCCAAACCCAAACATTGCTTATCTTATCCCTATTGTCTTCTGTCTTACCGCTTCAGCAACAAAACCTTGACTAATAGTTGAACTGGTATCGTTGGGCTCAATGGGCTGCTCTCTCTGCTCTCTCTCCTCTCTGCTGCCAGTGCCTTCAGGCTCACTAGGCTGAGATGATTGACTGGTAACGGCGCCAAATTAATAATTGTTTATTTTAAAACATTTGGCTGCATCAGCCTCAAGGGACTTCAACCTCTTCTCTCTCCGATTTTCAGCACCACCTTGTTTCTCTTTTTGTTGGTCCATCTTGCTCCACTCCACTATTTATCTAAATGTCACCACTTAACAGAGTTTGGAAAGAGGCGGGGCCCAGGTAATGTTAGAATGGACTGGACCAAAAGTAATTGGCTGGGAGAGAGAGGCTGAGAGATGTAATACCCAACCGCAGTGGCAGTGGGCCGGCAGCCCACTCGCCTGGGCCAGTCAGACACACAGCACTTGGTTATTTTTATTTAAGCGGGGGCTGCGTTGTATCGGCCCCAATTGTCAAGTGGCCCACCGGGAAAACTCCTGGTGCTCCAGATGGCCAGTCCGTCATTGATGCTCACTCTCTCTCGCTCTCTCTCTCTCTCTCTCTCTCTCTCTCTCTCTCTCTCTCTCTCTCTCTCTCTCTCTACCAGCGAAACAAAGAGAAAACCTTATAATCAAAAAAAAAAATTCTTCTAACAACCTGTTTCTTTTTATGCATCTAGCTTTTATCCATTTGGTTACATGACACATACAGAGCGCTGAGTTTTCTTCAATTGATAGTAGACATATGGTGACAGCTCGATTGGCACTGCTTGTAATTCCTTTGTAACAGCAGGTATCTATACTGTCTGCCTTTTTGACAATTGCTTGTTGCACAATAACCAAGGCACTTGTGATTCACAAAGAAATCGGCGTCTCAAACGGTACCCAATATAGTAAACTACTTTTGACCAGAGCCCAATGGTCCCTTGTCAAAAGCAGTGAACTACATAGGGAATAGGGTACCACTTGGGACACAAAGATGATGTGCAGGAAAATCATTTGAGGGGGAAATCAGTCACCGCAAATGACAAGTGCAATGATCATAACTGTGTCAAGGATGCCTGGAATGATTTTGTACTGTGTGGTACAAAGGTTTTCAGGTAAGTGTCTGTGACTTGGCAATGCGAGGCATGACAGGGTTGCTAATAAAGGAGAGTTTTCAAGCGGTCTGTTTACAAACAAATCACTAAGAAAGTGTCAACATAAATGGAACAAGCATCATGATTTGCTGCAATCACAGTTACCTCTGGGAGAAAATATTCTATTCAAGTTTGGCCTGCCTGGTGACATCACCAGGTGGTAAATTAGTCAATAGACCAATAAGAAAGAGCGTTCCAAACCTCTCTGTAGGTTGGCAGGTAGCCTAGCGGTTAGAGGTTAAATAAATAACAGCTAGTTTTCAGTTTTCCCATCCCCACTCAGACCAGTCCCAGACAGCCCTAGTAGGGCCCTATAAAATGTGCGTTGCGGAAAACGTGGACGGAATCAGACATTAAATCAGAATTCAACAATATTCAAAAATGTATTGAACTTAGTAGGAAATCAAGTAAATGTATTGAACTTCATTATTTGCCCATGTTAATCACAAGACAAAAAATGCACACAGGAATGCCCCTGTGTGCGTTGCGTACGGTATGCGCCTACGTCTAGTCTACACTTTGTGAAGCCATTAGCAATAATGCTAATGCTAACCGTCTGCTGGTAGATGGAAAGGCTTTCCAAAAAACCATGTTAACAAAAATGTAGGCAAAAACATAATATTTTATAGGGCCCTACCCTTGCAAAATTCTTGCTAGAGAAATAGCTCTTTGCTAAGATCCTATTTTTGTTTCTATTTTACTATTTTAATTGGAAACTATCACAGTAAGGTAGTTAATTGTTACCCAGAAATGATTTGATATTTAAATAATGGCTGGTTTGGACCTTTAACAAAGTTAATTCTGTGCCACCCACACAAAGGCAACAGGTGATATAAAATTGTAATGTCCTACCGACAGAGATCTTACATAAAGTAAGCACCAAACACTCACCCACTCCAAACTAGAGTGAGTGAGTGAGTGAGTGAGTGAGTGAGTGAGTGAGTGAGTGAGTGAGTGAGTGAGTGAGTGAGTGAGTGAGTGAGTGAGTGAGTGAGTGAGTGAGTGAGTGAGTGGAGGCTGCAAGACAGAGATAATGGAGCAAAACGAGTACTTCCACAATTCTTCTCAACACATCTATGCACAGGACCTTGATGGGGAGGGATATTAAGAACACAGCCTCTCTTAAGACCACCAAAGGCAAGTCTAAGTCTAGCAGATAGCACTGAGCAAGAGACAGCTTTAGGCCTGCCGCCATGTATTGATGCGCTGTCACACACACACACACGGGGTGGAGCGAATGCACTTTAAGGAGAGGAGGAAAGCAGAGGAAGAGGCTGGGGTGTTGGGGTAGAGGGATGGAGCTGGTGGATTGTGTGGGAATTTATTTTTGCACACAAGCAAAAACCACACCGCAAAATGACTCCCAACTCATACACAGTGGGTGGAAGCAGTGTTGATCTTCATTTACTATCCCATTTATAGGCCACTTGGTGATTGTGCGGTCATGATGCAATTTCAACAACCAGCTCCCTAAATCAACATCATCCATGAGAGCTTTAAGTCCTACAGAGCTGTATGTAAATATATGTCTCTGGACTATACAACGGTCCTGTACTCAAAGAAAATCAAAACCCTCGTACTTCTAGACATGTTGATTTTACACTCACTGTTTGCCCACGCAGCAGATTCTATTGTCCTCTACCAAAGTGTCCATGTCGGTCGCCCTCTGAGCCAGATGAGAGTGTGTGTTTGTATACGTGTTAACAGCAGCAATCACATGCAGGTTTGGTCAGATAGGCTAATCCCAGCGAGCGACAGAATTTATCAGACGTTTACGCACACAGATCTGACTGGAAAGGTGTTGAGGTGGAGGAGAACATGTGGAGTACTTATATGTAAGAGGGAGATAACAGTGGGACATGGACTGCGTCCGACATGTCACCCTATTCCCTTTATAGAGGCACTAGTTTCGACCAGGGTCCATAGGGTTCTTGTCAAAAGAAGTGCACTATAAAGGGAATAGGTTGCCATTTGGGAAACAATCATATTGTTGACACATCACATCTCACTCCGGTATTAGGAACCGTGTGGTGTAGAGCTCTGTATTCAACAAAGTGTCTCACAGAGTAGGAGTGCTGATTTAGAACCAGTTTTGATCCTAATGAATAAGACAGGGTGGAACATGATCCTAGATCAGCACTTCTTCTTTGAGATGATTTGTAATACAGGGTCTGAACAGGTGAGAACATCCATTTAGAGACCACTGATGCCAGTAGTACAGCAGGGGAATGGCAATGTTAATATTCACACTCCTGCTCAAAACCCCCATTATACTTTGCTCTGAAATATCTGCAAATCACAGATGAGCCACAGATCCAAGATCAATTAAAATGACTTGGGTGAAAGTGGACACACGGTAGTTAGATTTGTGACTGTAGACACACACCAACAGTAGATTTATCACTGATGATACAGACAAAGAAAGGCCCAGCCAGCAGAAAGACAGCCATTATTACTGTGGACATCACGTAAACGTTCTGCCATTAGCATTGCTACCCCACCGCAATCCACACAGAGGCCAATCCTGATTAAAACCAACAAGACAGGAGAAAGCCATTTGTTACAGACTCATTTAAAAGGCCAGAGAAACTTAGCACTCTGATCACATATGGGGCTTCGACAAACAGAGGCCTTGCATTTAGCGCCGACTAAGCAGCAAAAACACAGTAACTGCCGCTCCTTGAAAGGACGCTCCATTAAGTGAGGCAAACTGAAACCTCTCATCGGGTTTAGTTCAGCCGAGGGGTGTGAAGGAGACATGAGACACAAACAACAAAAAGGCACTGAAGACATTGATGAATATCACACCTGGCAAGGGGAGACTAATGCGCAGGGCCAATTGATTCAGAGTGTAAAGGTTGGGAAAGGGGGGAAATTGGAGTCTAGTGGAGAAGGACTTGTCGGCCATATCTATCTCAACAATCAGGGTCATAGAATTAAGATGGTGAGGCAACAGGTAAGGTAAACTGACCGGTTGGCTAAGTCACAGTTGTCATGACTGTTCTGATGATCCAAATTGGTAGATCAGGTTTGCAATTAATAAACTTCAACAAACTCTCCTCTCACCCACAGAGTCGAGGAGGGAACTGGTGTGGGGGTTTTGACAGCTCACGCCCTGTCGTAAATAGGAATGTGCCCTTGTCTCCAGAGACTTTTTCCCGCCAAAATTCTAACGTCCAATAAGTGAACACTGGAACAATATTTCTAACATGAGAACGTGGGGAATTGTCAGAGGAGGTCTATGGAAAACTAATGTCATATTGCTGCCTATTTTGTGATGTCATTATGAATGGTATGAAAGATATACTGTAACTTGGAAAGTATGTCCAGTACATGTGAAGTTTTCACCCGATGCATTGAGCATCTAATATGAAAAATGATGAAAGTTTTGTTAAGATATGTGATTTTAGTTTTCTAATAAGATAATTGTTTTTGATAATACTTTGCACAGTAAGTAGCCACACCCTGTGTGAGGTCAGTGAGCTTGTCAACATGATGGAACGCCCCTTTTGACCAGAGTGCATAAAGGCTTGGTAGAGAAAGTAAACTTTAGACCAGAAAGACTCGAGCTGCAGCTCATGTCTAAAGTGGTTCAAACCCTGAATCTCCACACAAGGTAGAGGCAATAAAGTCACCTCCCAGACCATCACTGGTACAGCTGATTAGCTGTAGTGAACTTAAGTGGGACCATTCCACTACTATATTCAAACCAGCCTACTAAGCTACTCTCATCACTCACTGGGGAATCAGACAGGGCTGATTAGCCTATCTTCAGAGAACCAATCTTCCAGAACGAGTGAAAGGAACATTTTGTCCTGTAGTTCTGTTCAAGACTACATGACAAGTCATTGGAGCCACTGACAACTAAGAAGAAGAACATTGTGACCTCGTGGGCAATCAGAGCCTTACACGTGAGCGGTGAAAAGACCCAACCAACTACCTTTCCAGGGCGGCCCGGTTCCGAGAGCTACACGGCTGCATCCCATGTAAATACATCAATGATTTCTTACTCTAAGCAGGCGGCGGTTCGTGTGCAAAGTAGATGATTATTGTGAGAGTAGGTTTTAAATGTACTAATGTATTATGTCTCTGTCCCTCTCTTCACTTTGCTCCGTTCAGCTTTCCCTCAATCCTGTCTCCCAGTCCCTGCCGTTGAAAAACATCCTCACAGCAAGATGCTGCCAACACGCTTCCCCGAAGGGATAGTGCCAGGTTTCCTCCAGACATGACATTCACATTTTAGGCCGCTTGGCATTCAGGCCAGAGAGTTCAATATTGGTTTAATCAGACCAGATAATCTTGTTTCTCATGGTCTGAGAGTCCTTTAGGTGACTTTTGGCAAACTCCAAGCGGGCTGTCATATTCCTTTTACTGAGGAGTGGCTTCTGTCTGGCCACTCTACCATAAAGGCCTGATTGGTGGAGTGCTGCAGAGATGGTTGTCCTTCTGGAAGGTTCTCCCATCTCCACAGATGAACTCTGGAGCTCTGTCAGAGTGACCATCGGGTTCTTGTTCACCTTCCTGACCAAGGCCTTCCTCCCCCAATTGCTCAGTTTGGCTGGGCGGCCAGCTCTAGGAAGTGTCTTGGTGGTTCCTAACTTCTTCCATTTTAGAATGATGAAGACCTTCAATGCTGAAGAAATTTTTTGGTACCCTTCCGCAGATCTGTGCCTCGACACAATCCTTTCTCAGAGCTCTACAGACAATTCCTTCAACCTCATGGCTTGTTTTTTTTTTTTTTTTTTATATTCAAGTTTGTGCCTTTCCAAATCATGTCTAATCAATTTAATTTACCACAGGTGGACTCCAATCAAGTTGGAGAAACAGGATGCACCTGAGCTCAATTTCAAGTCTCAGAAAATACTTAAGTAAATAAAGTATATTTTTTATTTTTAAAAACAATTGCAAAAATGTTTAAAAACCTGTTTCTACTTTGTCATTATGGGGTATTGTGTGTAGATTGATGAGGAAACAAAATGTATTTAATCAATTTTTGAATAAGGCTGTAAAGTAACAAAATGTGGAAAGAGTCAAGGGGTTTGAATACTTTCCGAATGCACTGTAAATTATGAGAAATGCATCTAACACTTATTGACAAAAGGCAGTAATATCTTTAATAAATGGAACTCACAAAATTGTTAAGTTTCATCTTCCCATTTGCAAATAGAGTTCAGCCAAGTCCGATAGCTATTCCACATGAGTGAATTAGACTAATCTAATGCGAATATCAGATACAAAATTAAAACCTTAAGTCATTCCAATACATTATAATTTTTTTATAAGAAATAAAAGGTCAATATACCAGCAACAAAAAAAACTATAAACAGAAAATGTACCAGATGAAGAGAAAACAATATGAAAATGTGTCCATTTTCCACTCGTATTGAGGGTGCAGTTCATACAAGCTTCACTCTTAGAAAACATGGCATGATTCCGGCTGAACGGCAGATCAAGGGAACTGTTACAGAACTATGTTAAGGGTAGAAAGAAATGTAAGTCCTATACAAAAATCAGCTTTGAGCCCATATGCACTTTTGTAGATCTGAGAGGATTGGATAGTGTAAGCAGAATTTAAATAATTCCACCAAGTCTATAAGGTATGGTGGAGCTATTACGAATATTTCTTAAACCTGGGCTATCCATTCCTTTCAGCTCTACACAAAGCCTACAGGCTATTTATAACAGGACTTGAATCATGACAATAGAACAAAAAATAATACAAATATATATATATATATATATATTTTTTTTTAAGGCTTCCACCTGTGCTTGATGGCCAAAAAAAACAACTAATTGACAGATTGCTTGGTTAGTCTCGCTCTTCCCCCTCCAGTGGTCCTGATTGGTTGAAACGGCAGTAAGTAATTGAGAAGACTTCCCCAGGCACACAGTAGGGTGGGGGAGTAACATACTTTACTTAGAAAAAGGGAAAGAATGAGAAGGATGCTGAAAAGAAACATGGAGAAACAGAAGGAAGAGGCATGTGTTCTACGCCGCAGACCGTCGTCGGATGACAAACGCTCCTCTCTGCAGCTGTCCCAGGTAGATCCTCATCTTTGTGCTGTCGCTGGTCTTCCTCACCCAGATCTGTCATGGGGAAACAGAACAAATTACACTGAACAAAAAAAAAAAAAAAAAAACGCAACATGCAACAATTTCAAACATTTTACTGTGTTACAGTTCATTTATGGAAATCAATTGAAATAACTTTAGGCCCTGATCTATGGATTTCACGATAGTTTTATCAGCTGTCCGGGTGGCTGGTCTCAGAGACAATCCAGCAGGTGAAGAACGCGGATTTAGAAGTCCTGGGCTAACGTGTTTACACATGGTCTGTGGTTGTGAGACCGGTTGGTTGTACTGACAAATTCTCTAAAATGACATTGGAGGCAGGTTATGGAATTCAATTCTCTGGCAACAGCTCTGGTGGACATTCCTGCAGTCAGCATGCCAATTGCACGCTCCCTCTCAACCTGTGGCATTGTGTTGTGACAAAACATTTTAGAGTGGCCTTTTATTGTCCCCAACACAAGGTGCACCTGTGTAATGATTGTGCTGTTTAATCAGCTTCTTGATATGCCACACCTGTCAGGTGGATGGATTATCTTGGCAAAGGAGAAATGCTCACTAACAGGGATGTAAACAAATTTATGCACAAAATCTGAGAGAAATAAACTGGAATATTTCTGGAATCTTTTTAATTCAGCTCATAAAACACGGGACTAATAATTCACATGTTGGGTTTATATTTTTGTTCAGTGTAGTATGCAATGACTAAAGACAGCACAAATATCTTGGACCAGGCGTAATGGCTGTGGCTATAAGGGTCTGACACCCACCTCGTTTGTTCCCACAGAGCTGATGACACAGCTGATCTTGGTATTCTCCTTTGACTCCAGGTAGATGGCCTGGCTCTTATGGTACCTGATAGGGTCAAGACAAGATCAAGAACACAAACTACATGAGCCAAAAAACATTAGCAATAAAACACTTCTCATCTTGGAAATGAATGTATGATCATTATATTACATTGCAGTCAGTAGCCATTTCATACAGTTCTAAGCAAAATAAAAAAACACGACATTTAAATTAACACTGAAATATTGAATGTAGCTCCTTTAAATGTTTCATATATTATAAACACAGTTGAAGTCGGACGTTTACATACCCTTAGGTTGAAGTCATTAAAACACATTTTTCAACCACTCCACAGATTTCATGTTAACAAACTATAGTTTTGGCAAGTCGGTTCTTCCAACAATTGTTTACAGACAGATTATTTCACTTATAATTCTCTATATCACAATTCCAGTGGTCATCTGTACAAACAATAGTACGCAAGTATAAACACCATGGGACCACGCAGCAGTCATACCGCTCAGGAAGGAGAAGCGTTCTGTCTTCTAGAGATGAACGTACTTTGGTGCGAAAAGTGCAAATCAATCCCAGAACAGCAGCAAAGGACCTTGTGAAGATGCTGGAGGAAACAGGTACAAAAGTATCTATATCCACAGTAAAACGAGTCCTATGTCAACATAACCTGAAAGGCCGCTCAGCAAGGAAGAAGCCACTGCTCCAAAACCTCCATAAAAAAGCCTGACTACGGTTTGCAACTGCACATGGGGACAAAGATCGCACTTTGAGAAATGTCCTCTGGTCTGATGAAACAAAAATAGAACTGTTTGGCCATAATGACCATCGTTATTATGGGGGAGGCTTGCAAGCCGAAGAACACCATCCCAACCGTGAAGCACGAGGGTGGCAGCATCATGTTGTGGGGGTGCTTTGCTGCAGGAGGGACTGGTGCACTTCACAAAATAGATGGCATCATGAGGAAGGAAAATGATGTGGATATATTGAAGCAACATCTCAAAACATCAAATTAGTTTTAATGACTTCAACCTAAGTGTATGTAAACTTCCGACTTCAACTGTAAACACACACACACACACACACACAATAGAATATTATAAACTGGGTGGTTCGAGCCCCGAATACTGATTGGCTGACAGCTGTGGTATATCAGACCATATACCACAGGTATGGGGGAGAAAAAAAAAACATACATATTTTTTACTGCTCTAATTACATTTGTAACCAGTTTATAATAGCAATAAGGCCCCTCAGGGGTTTGTGGTATATGGCCAATATACCACTGCTAAGGGCTGTATCCAGCCACTCCGCGTTGTGCCTAAGAACAGCCCTATACCACACCCCCCCGGGCCTTATTGCTTAAATATCACTCATTTTGAAGGTAATCTGCTTCTCCTGTATGACAGCGAGACAGGTCATCTTGGATTATCATACACTCTGTCTGGGGAGAGAGTCACCCTGAGGGTAAGTGGAGCAGTGACAGTTGAAACAACAGAGCGAATAAACAGTAATCAATTTGAAAGGAGTAGATGTGGCTAGTACATTTCCCCATGGCCGTGGTATATCCAGTACCCTCACCAAAGCCATATAGTGTCATGGTTAACATCAGAGTGAGACTGTGATAGCAGCAAGCACTACTTAGTGTTCTATCACCTGAGCCCTCGCTCTTATTTCAGAATTTATCAGAGGCTACATGAAAGTCATGGAAGGTCATTTGTAATATCACAGGAGGAGCACATTTCACATTTTCCTCTTCAAAAGGAATTATTCATTGGTGCGCGATATCCTATGCAGGGAGCGCTAGACTCTCACTCTCTACCCAAGGGGTCCGAGAGGACGGATTATCCAAGTAAAGCCAACACTCAGTCCTTTCTGTCAGAAAGCAGAACTATCACCAACGGTCAAAGCCATGTTCTAGCCCCATGATAGTGATATGTAAATCCATGGTGGCAGGTAGCTATCATTCCCACCATTCATTGGTTATTAAGAAATGAACAGAGGGCATGTTACTACAAAATACTAAGATGCATTAAGATCACTCAAATCTTGTTTAAAAACCTTTACAGACATGCCAGAAATATGGGCAGCAAAGCCAACAATTCCAGTAGTATGTTTAAAAGGAGGATTTATAAGGGTGTGTGGCCACCTAGTGGCTAATAGGTCAACTGCATCATGGATTAAAAAAAACACTCAATATCCTATAATAATGAACCAGTTCAGTAGTTCACATATTTTGCAGTGCTAAACCACAACAGCGGTTGTGATGTTTTTTTTAATGGTCTAATAACTCAAACTGAAAGGAAGATGAACAGAGGAGATTGTGATTGAAGAAGCTAAGCCTTGCATGCATGTACCGTAAAACTTTAATTAAGCGTTGTCTCAGATAGCCGCCGGTCCCTTTTAATAGCCAGGCATTGGCACACTTTCGCTGCAATTACGGGGGATACAAGGCACACGGAGTGAGAACGGTGCTGAAGTTCGACAACAGGGTGTATGATAGGCAGCCAAGTCTTCGCAGGTCTGATCTGCGATGGGGTTTAATAAACAGTGTGGTAGTATTGAGTATTCAAAATTGTATTAAGCAAAAGCTGTGTGCATTAAGGAAATAGACACCTGGCTCAAATAGAGGCCTGTCTCTAATAAGAGTTGGTTGTGTTCAGTGATTGAAGCAAATCAACTCCTATGCTATTAAAGTTAAGGTATGTATGCATGCACAGTGCATTCAGAAAGTATTCAGACCCCTTCCCATTTTCCACATTACAGCCTTATTCTAAAATGGACTCCTCAGTAAAAGGCACATGACAGCCCGCTTGGAGTTTGCCAAAAGGCACCTAAAGGACTCTCAGACCATGAGAAACAAGATTCTCTGGTCTGATGAAACCAAGATTGAAGATCTGGCACCATCGCAACGGTGAAGCATGTTGGTGGCAGCATCAAGCTGTGGGGATGTTTTTCAGTGGCAGGGACTGGGAGACTAGTCAGGATCTAGGGAAAGATGAATGGAGCAAAGATGAAAACCTGCTCCAGAGCGCTCAGGACCTCAGACTAGGGCGAAGGTTAACCTTCCAACAGGACAATGACCCCAAGACCACGCAGAAGTGGCATCGAGCCAAGTCTCTGAATGTCCTAGAGTTGCCCAGCCAGAGCACTGACTTGAACCCGATCGAACATCTCTGGAGAGACCTGAAAATAGCTTGCAGCGACGCTCCCCATTCAACCTGACAGAGAGTGAGAGGCGCTTCAGAGAATGGGAATAACTCCCCAAATAGAGGTGCCAAGCTTGTAGCGTCATAACCAAGAAGACTCGAGGCTGTAATGGCTGCCAAATGTGCTTCAACAATGTACTGAGTAAAGGGTCAGAATACTTATGTAAATGTCATATTTCAATTATTATTATTTATTTTTTTAATTTACAAACATTTCTAAACCTATTTTTGCTTTGTCATTATGGGGTAGTGTGTAGAAAAACAATTTAATCAATTTTAGAATAAGGCTATAACGTAACAAAATGGGGAAAAAGTCAAGGCGTCTGAATACTTCCTGAATTAACTGTATGTACCATCTCTTGTCATAGTAGAGCTTTCCTTCTTCGATGCGGGCCTCATAACGCTGTGAAGGGGCCTCCATTGGAGTGGTGGGTATATGGTCTGGAGACGACGGAGACACTGGGGGAGAAAACAAGTAATGAGAAAAAATATATTCTAAATCAGTCTAGTGATTTCAATGTAAATAGTTGACACGGTCTGCACAGGTCTTTATATTTAACAATGGCATCTAAAATGAATACAATATTTTCTGAACTAAAATCCTTTAATAACTTGATGTACTTTCTTTTTCATTTTAGCTTAATAGTGCTTTAGACTAACTGAAACAAAACAATCATATGAGTAGTAAAACCTGGACGCTTGGGGGACTTCAGCTGCTTGTTCAGTGTTCGCAGATCTTCCATTATTTGTTCGTCCGTTAACAAATAGTTTAACTGAGGTGTGCCTAGTTAAGGACAACTCATATCATAATAAAATCATAATTTGTACCCAGACACCCAAAATTATATTTTTTTAAATAAGTAACTATCGGTTATAACATCTGTGCAAATTAGAAATGTACTGTAACTTAATCATTAGTTAGACCAGATTGTTATTGTAGACGGATGCATAACTCAGGTCAACCCTTATATAAACAAGCAGAGAGTTGTAAAGGATATCAGGTGCAGGTTTCCTCCGTTTGTCTGGAATGGGGACTGGATCGTTGGGCCTCCTCCTCAACTTCCGGGTCATGATGGGTTTCACCTCCATAGAATCTACACAGGGAAACACACCATGAGCTCACTGCAGCTGACACCCATAAGGGAATAACCAAAACAGATAAAATGTATATCAGTATATTGATAACATATGTAGTGTCATTATGTAAAGTTACATATGACCTTACAGGTTATAACAACATTACTGCACTGTAACAAGATCTTCAACTGAGTGATTAGCATGAAATCTGCATATTTTGAGTAAGAGAACATAATGCATATAACACTAAGCCGTTTTAATTGGCACCCATGTTAATAACAATGCTGTGAGATCTGAGACGGGATTAAAAGCTTCCCCTCATCTCTAAAAACACTTCCACGGCACTGACAGAGGAGAAATAAATTAGCCTACATAGTCTTCTTCAGCAAGGTTTTTTCTCTTTCTCTCTTTCTTTTTAATCCTCACATGAGGGCAGGGGGGAGGGGCAGAAATGTCCCTGTAATCTGATCTTTCTCAGTGATTCTCCTACCGCCGGTCAGCTCCATTGTTAATTTCTCATTCTCTATCATCTTCTTCTTTTCCTCCAGCTCGGCAATTAAGTTTTCCTTCAGCTCAACCTTCTTATCGTCAAACTCCTTCACCGCCGCTTTCTTCTCTTTGATGTGGTTCCTCTCCACCTGTTCTGTCTGTGAAAGACAGAGAGAGAGAGAGAGAGAGGTGAGAGAGGGAGTAGAGGCCCGGGGATGTTCACTGTGTCAAAAGGACATCATGGCAGGCGAATGATTCAATGGAATTACAATTTCAGTTAATAATATCAAACATGTCTTACCTCGAGTTGAAGGAAGAGATCTGTAGGAAACAGACGACAACAGTAGCGCCCATGTTTGTCACATTGACTTGCTTCACAAAACCTACACACCCTTGGATGAGTTCAAGATCAACTGATAAAGAATATGGCTTCTACATGTGGAAAACAACTACTAAAACACCCATCTAGTCCAACAACCGTGTACAGTGATCCTACCAGCATTGCAAAGTCTTTCTTTGTATTGCTGGTCCAGCTTCCTCATTCTCTTCTGGTACTCCTGAAGTGTGCCTGCAGGGATGAGAAAACAGCATGTAACATCAAACATATTCAACCAATTTTGCAAGGAACAACACTACCTCTGAGGTGTCATCGTTTGTAATCATCTACTAAACTGCTACTTCAGCATGTTGATGGATTTATGACAATTAGATTGTTAATGCAGTGAAGATGATGAATAGATTATAGGATATGCCAAATTCATAAATAAAGTAGCCTTGCGCAAGCCAGAACAGCTCATAGGAGCATGAGCCTATTTCCTGTTTCTGTAGCATGAGGAAGCTTGATGTACAAGTACACCCCCTGGACAGGACACTAGTCTATCACAGGCCCTTACCCCCAATCTATCTCCTTAATGCTGAGTGCCAAGCAGAGACGCACCGGGTACCATTTTTACAGTCTTGGGTATGACTCAGCTGGGACTCAAACTCCCAACCTCATGGTGGACACTAACCAACAAGGCCACTGAGTTGGTTTACTTCATAAATGCAGTGAAGATAATTAGAAACAGTGACACTACCTTCTTGGAGTTGCGTCAACTGCCTTTTCAATGATGCCAACTTGTCTTGGTACATCCTGCAACAAAACAAACATGACTATCACAACCAACTACTGTATCTGTACTTTAAGATCAGGCTACATTTTGAACATGTCATCATCTATTCTTGGGCTCTCCAACACTGTTCCTGTAGAGCTACCCTCCAGTATGTTCTCTCTCCAACCCCAGTTGTAACTACCCCGATTCAGCTTATCAACCAGCTAATTATTAGAATCAAGTGCGCTAGAATAGAGTGATAACCTACAGGACGGTAGCTCTCCAGGAACAGGGTTGAGAGCCCTGATTACCCTATCCAATGTAACCATGCATCTACAATGGGGAAAACTCACTGTTCTTTAATTTCCACATAGTCATCCTCGTCGTGTTTCGCTAGGTCAGTTTCACTGGCGTCTTCAGTGTCTGAAAAGGGGCAAAAAAGGCTAATGTCAGTTATTAGATTATAAACTATATATAACATCAGACCATATACCACAGATATGAAAAAACAAACATTTTGTACTGCTCTAATTACATTGATAACCATCTTATAAAAGCAAAAAGGCACCTCTGGGGTGTGTGGTATATGGCCAATATACTACGGCTAGGGGCTGTATCCATAAGAACAGCCCTTAGCCGTGGTATATTGGACATATACCACAACCCCTCTGGCTTTATTGTTTAGCTATACTAGCTTAAGGTACCAAATGAGGCAATATCATACGGCATGCCAACACTACATTTTCAGAACACATTGGTCAATCCCATTCCCAAATCAATGACAGGATTACTTTTATCACAAGCTGTCCTCCATTTAAAAAAAAAGCCAGAAAATAGTAGTAGACTAGTAAAAACATATGCACCCAGTAAAGGTACCTTTATTTGCGTCACCCATGAGTGTTACCAGCCATTTATGTTTAAACGTATACCAAAACACAGAAAACCCGAGGTGGGGAGGCTGATAAAGGCACCGGTTTTTAACGTTAGTTAGCTACCTAACTTATTTAGCAGGCTACGGTCACAACCAAAGTGACAAACCAGCAAGCTAGACATTCGGCAAACAGGCTGGCTCGTTTGTACCAACAAGTTCGCGTTGAAACGTTGCTGCACCACGACAGAAAGCTACCGACTCAGCCGTGTCTCACTCTGGATAGCAGGCGGTTTACCTTGAGTGCCGGACGTTTGCCGCATGTTCACTTGCTAGCACGTTTGCTAATGCGTAACGTTAGCTGATGCAGCCAGGCGTTGCCGTGCGATGTGGCAAGCTAACGTTAGCTAGCTTAGCGACGACTCAGTCAAACCACTTGGCTAGCTTGCTAATTAAGGGAGTTTCTCAATTATCTAGTTAGGTGACGTTAGCTCGCGAGAAAAAAAATCGGAGTTTTGCCGAACGCACCTAGCTAAATACATTGACTAGCTAACGTTAGTTGCCTAGCTACTGAGCTTGCCAGCGCCATGGTTTTGCCGGTTACCTGTCAGCTGATGGCACTAGTAGCACTAGTAGCCAAAGTTACGCTAGCTAGACATAGTTTAAATGGACGACCTTACCTTTGATAAAACAACTCGCCATCAAAGTTAGTTAACATTGACCAGCGTCATTGCTGAACATTTTAATGAGCCTCAGCGCTTGACCGGGCCTCGCAATCGTAACTATTCAACCACCTTCATCGACATGCAAGGATAATTAAATAGGTCAAAAATAAACGCGTTCCTTATACTTCACACCAAGGCCGTGTCAGAACAGGCCAATCAATTAAGTAATTGCGGTAATGCTAATTTTCAGCGTTTCTTGCAACCTGTCAATGTTCTAACGTTACTGATAATTACTGCCTGTCCTAACTTTACTGCTGTGTTAAATGATCCATATGGCAGAATCGAGACTCCAAAATGAACGCTTTCTTCGTTATCTTTAGCGATCGGTCCACCACCAGACCAAAGCACGGTTTGCTGTAACTTTTAACTCGTTTAACAGTCAGCCTTGGATGTAAACCATGAAAGTTGAAAAAGACATGAACTCCTCCCCCTAACTCTACACTGACAGGTATATTTCTTGCCAGCTAGTTACTAACGTTACTCCTGATGTGAACCAGAATATGTAGCCTTAAAAACGAGTCGTTGAATATGGCGATTATCATTTAAAAAGGTAGAATATGAATATTCTCGTCTCCTGTATGTCCTGCCTGATTCCGGTTCACTCGTCGTGGTGCCAGATCCCCCCACGAATCGGAAGCATGTGTTGTTGATTTGGCTAGCTAGTTAACTAACTACGGTAGGTATCGTTACGATACCGTTGTCCATGCTAACGTTACCTTAAACGTACTGACTTTACAGTTCAATGGGAGTTCCTAAATGGAGTTTCACTGTTTATAGAATATTTGAACTAACGTTAATGTTTCTTAGCAAATATAACAAGTATAACGCGTTAGCTTGCTAAAGCCAAATAACGACGTTCGTAACCGGGCTAGCCAACAAGTGAACCTAGCTAGCTTAGCTAAGTAACGTTACCTTCTTCCGAGTCTCTTCCCCTGAAGCTTCGGTCATCGTCCTCGTCCACACTATCAAGTTCTTCTTCATCGTTGTAATAATCTACCATCGGTGATAGTAAAGTGGAAGCCATATGATGGCTAGCTAGTAAAATTGTAAACAAACGTTAGATAAACAATCGATTTGCAGTTCAGAACAAAAACAGCGCCTACATCTGTTAAGACCCCAATATGTGTGAGCTGGCCGTCAACACGCCTGACCAAGATCTAACATTCACAAAACTAAATATATTATTTTTTGAGTGATGTTATTAAACATTTGTGGTTAAGACTTGTATTCATTGAATCATGTATACGTTACATAGCATATTTGCCTATAACTGCACCTGATGTGTGTTGTCTAAGTAGGCATTTACGAGGTCAGCCCTCGTGCTGAGCGCCAAGATTTTCGCGGTTTTGTTGTTGTTATTATTATTATCTTCTTCTTTAGTATTTAGAGATGCATGCTGCCACCTACTGAGTGGGGTGAAAACTGGGGAACTTTAAGGCATAAAACCCGGGGAAATAGGGAATGGGTAAATAAAAAACTTAAACTGCATTGTTTCAGCCGTAAAGTCCTGGAGATCCAAAAGCCTTTTTGTTGCATTCACAATTATGTCAAGTTTCTTTGATTTCTTGCTAGTTTGGCCTGCACAATAAACACAACAAAATCCACTTCAACTCTCAGCACTTCAGGATCCCTCAACTGGTGAACAACACTTTCTGCAGGCTACGGGGCATCCATTGCAATTTCTTCTTCATTTGCACTTACTCTTTACTGTAATCAGTAACGTAACTTTTGGATTACCCAAATGGATTACATTAGTTACTTTTAGATTACTTTCCCCTTAAGAGGCATTAGAAGAAGACAAACATGTATGTTACCAATTGAACAACATCTATTGCAGGATAAATCAATGTTAAAGTTAATATAGCTGGCCATATATGGATGTTACATTTTACTTTATGGATTGGTTATGGAGGCTTCTTCTAACCCATCACTTTCTAATACATATAATAATACGATTCAATGATATCTTTACATTAAAAACCAAAGTCTATCAGAATTCCAGTCATTCCAATAAGTGTTATACCCCTTGATCTTCAAGAATAGGACTTGGTAATATGGAAGTATAGATAAGCCAACTTGTTTTACCTGAGCATGACCCCAAAACTAAGGACTTATTATCCAGCCCTACCCTGTTGTTTATGATTATTTTGATGTCATCGAGGAATGATTGGGCTCATTGATTTGAGTTGAAAAATAAATGCTGCGCTCATGGAATGGCATGCTTTGCCAAGGCAAAGAGTGGCTACTTTGAATAGTCTAAAATATATTTTTATTTGTTGAACACTTTTTTGGTTACTACATTATTCCTTATGTGTTATTTCATAGTTTTGATGTCTTCACTATTATTCTACAATGTAGAAAATAGTACAAATTAAGAAAAACCCTTGAAAGAGTAGGTGAGTCCAAACTTTTGACAGGTACTATATATATAATGTATACGTCCAAAAATGGATGTAGCAACTACAAATTTCCCCTATAAGTCTATCAAAAGTTTGAGCAATAAAAGCCCCACTTCTATTCCATAGGCTTGGATCCGCACTATGCAGCACATTTTTCACTGGCTGGCCACAAACTGTGATTGATAGGCAGCTTAAACTTCGTGAATTCAACCATTATTGGGTTCAAATACACATGAAGGTTTGTGAACAGCCATCCACAACAACCACGCAAATAGCTAAATGAGAGAGCAGCAGTGTGATTCACATCAATGCGCTATGTAGATCAATAATAAGTGTTCTCTTTCAAGTATTCATCTCGGTATTTCACTATGAGATACGCCCCCAGTGTATTCGTCAGAAGCCTTATTACACTACGCCAGCCATGATTGGCTGGACATCGAGACGTGTGCGTCAGGGAAGGGTGTCCCTCCTACCCTATAAAGGGCCGGCGTAACGTCTCTGAGTCATTCAAACATCTCTTCTCGCTTTTCATCAGAAAGCTTACCTCGACACGACTACATTTTCCAGAAATAGCTAAACTGTCCACAGACGCAAACTTACAACTCACTTGTCGGGCGCTATTCTCAGGATTGTGCAGTGGTGACAATTTTCCTTTCCCTTCACCATAGCTAGAGGAAAATTAATAGAGGGAGGAACGGGTACAGCTGTGACACGGCTAACTCGTTCATGACCAAGTTAGCTGTATCCAAACAGTGACTAGTCGTCGGCAAGCTAGCCACCACGCTAGCTAGCTTCTTTTTTTTTTTTACTTCAACAAGAAAAGTTTTTACTAGCTACACCAAAGTATCTTTTCTAACCTGTCCTTTCGGAAACGGTATTCAGCCATCACACCGAGTGGCAACGTCGGAGATAACCCACGCTAATCGCTAGCTATCGGACTAGCCTACCACTTTTTTTTTTCTGACAGCTAAAAACATAGCATCCAAGCTATGGTGACAAAGACATCTCCCACCCCAAACGAGGAGAAGCTCCCGGCCCGAATCTGCTACTGTGGAAATAAGATATTGGCCAAGGACACCCACTCAGTGTGCTCCGCTTGCCTTGGCCTGCAACATGCCCAGGAAGCATTAGCCTCCCCCGGCTCCTGTCCACACTGTGCCTTCTTCACCGTGAAGAGCCTCAACAGGACCCTAACATGGGGGCCGGCATCCAGGATGGCGCACCGGAAGTGATGGATATCCCCACGGGAGATCGTGGAGCGACAGCTAGCACTAGCTGGGGCGACCAGCTCGACGCCATGGCCCACGCTGCTGGAAGACTCCAACAATGACCTTGCGACCCTTCTGCCAGGCTTCCTGATTGGAGACGACAACAACTCCACAGGGCTTTCCGACAGTCTACTTTCGGAATCATCAGATGGAGACGAAGATTCCTTCATCCCTTCAGGCCAGGCCAGCAAGCCTCCTGCCGGAGAATCTGAAACCGAACACGCAGACGGGGCGCAATCCCCAACAGCTCTCGGTGTGGGCCTGCAGGACGTGTGCAAACGCGGCTAATAAACTGGTGATTCCCTGGCCCAATGCAGTAGCAGAGACCACCACGTCCCGCTACGAGGGTAAGAGGCTAACAGTCTTCCCAGAATGCCTGGAGGAGGTTACCCATACCTGGAGTACACCTTTCTCCTCCAAGAACCATGTCCATGGTGGGTCAATGTTAGACTGTGTTGACATGACAGGGATTGGCTGGCCCACATGCCCCCCATCGAACCCCTGGTGGCTTCCCATCTACACCCCAGTCAGAAGTCGTCCATGACCTCGGCTGGCCCCACCTTACAAACTAAGTATGAGCGTTTCCAGTCCTCTGCGACAGAGAAGGTCTACAGGTCGGTTGCTACAGCGGTGAGGTCTCTGCTACTGCGCCATCCTGGATGCCGGCCCCCATGTTAGGGTCCTGTTGACTCAGGCTAGCTTGGCGTGCTAGCCTGCGACTGAGGCTCTTCACGGCCTCCATGCTCTCCGCATACCAGGCTGAGCTACAGGCGGAGCTAGAGGTCACACCAGAGCCGGGTCTATGGGATGAGATCTGTATTACCACAGACCTCAACCTGCGTCTGCTCAAAGCCGCTGGCCAGGCGTCAGGGAGAACCATGGGACTCATGATATCCCAGGAGAGAGCTCGATGGCTCAACCTATCCACGGTGTCTGACAGTGAGAAGCTGAAGATCCTGGATGCTCCAGTAGACCCTAAAGGCTTTTTCGGTCCCACTGTGGAGATGATGCAGAAACAGTGTGAGGAGAAAAAGAGGGAGGGTCTGCCCAGGAAGACTCAGCCCAGTGCCTCCCCTGTGCCTCGCCGAACCTTCGCCCTGGCTGCAGCAGGTCGACCACCCTCAACCTTTAAGATCCCCAGACGACCAGCCCCCCAGGCTCCGAACCCAGGGCAGCAGGGAACCTTGGACCCTAAGGGCCCCTGGTCTAAGAAGCCCTCCTTCCCACCGTGGCACCAAGGGGCCAGACTGCTCCTAACCCCACCCAGGGGGTAAGGAGGAAGAAGCGCATGGCCTAGTGATGTCCCCGTTGCCAGAGAGGCAAGAACTCCCCCTAGCACTGTTCTATCCCCGCCTCCAATTCCCAGGCACCTCAGTGTTCTTTCCAGCGTACTGGGCCCAAGTTGGCGGACACAGAGTACAGCCCAACGAGGAGAAGAGACAATGTTCAGATGGATGCTCCTACAAAGCCCCCCTCTTGTCTCACAAACACTCCCCAATGTCAGTTCACATAAACAAATTTAACACTAGCGCCACCAGGCTACAGGCCAAGGGCGCAGTCAGACATGTTGTTTCTCAAAAAATCCAAACAAACAGGGTGCCAACCCTATAACACCACCAGAGGGAGCTACTTCTGTGGTGACAGGCCATATAAGCGCACTCCCGCTACGAGCCAGCCGGACTTGCATAGTGCGTCATGGTCTGTCGTACACCCTCCCCCCGACAGAGGGTGCTGCGGCACCATCTATGGGGGAAAGCCCGGTCAGCCCTCTCTCGGAGCAGAGAGAGAATTGGCGGGCATACGCAGTGTCAAACTGGGTACAGGGCACGAAAGACAGGGGATACAGACTATAATTCGCTGTTACCATGCCCAGATTCAAGGGAATCATATGCACTCAGGCTCAGGGGGAATCAGCATGTGTACTCCGAGAGTAAATCACATCACAAAAAAAAAAAGGTATAAGAACATTCCAAGATTGCCTAGCACTGTTTCGCAGAGGGAACCTGGTCTCTTTCAAAACATGCCTGAGGCTACTAGGCTTGATGGCATCGGCTTTAACAGTCATCCCATTAGGACGTTTGAATATGAGAGGGTTTCAACGCTGGGTCTCTTCTCTGGGTCTGAGCCCAATACGTCACAAACATCACCGTGTACAGATCTCAATAGACTGCATGGTAGCACTGCACTCCTGGAGACACAGGACGTGTCTGTCACAGGGTGCCCAGATGGGCACTATTTTATCCAGAAAAGTAGTCACAACGGACGCATCTCTCTCAGGTTGGGGTGCAACCCACGAGGGCAGAACAGTCAACAGGGTGTGGGGACCCCATCTCCGTTCTACTCACATAAACTGCCTGGAACTGCAGTGTCCCTAGCATTAAAGTCGTTCCTCCCAATTCCAGCAGTGGATCTTTACGCATCAACGGAGAATACTCAGTGTCCAGTGTTCTTTTCCCTGAAGGATCGGGATGCACTGATGGGAGTGGACCTGTATGCATTCCCCCCACTGGCCCTGATTTTCCCCCACCTAGCCAGGGTGCGGGAGAAGGGGCTATCGCTCATACTAATAGCGCCACATTGGCAAGGGAAATACTGGCTAGCGGAGATCACTCAACTACTAAGTGGTCATCCGTGGCCGCTCCCCCTGCGTCGGGACCTACTGTGCCAGGTGCGAGGGGAGTTTTTCCACCCTCACCCGGAACGGTTGGCACTCTGGGCCTGGCCCGTGAATGGGCAACTTGAACACTGCCGGGCTTCCTCAAAATGTAGACTATTCAGACTCTAGCCTCATCCACCAGGTCCCTTTATAATTATAAATGGCAGGTGTTTGAGGAAGGGTGCGCTAAAATACAGACAGTGTCATTCCAGTGCTCCTAATTGGTCTACACAGACAAGTTCTATCCTGGTTTAAATCTTATCTGTCGGAAAGATATCTGCAGAGTTGTGTTCGAGACCACTTGAAGCGAGACCGATTCAAGACCAAGACTGGAGCTAATCAAGACTGAGTCAATACCGAGTCCAGGAGAGGGACAAGGGTTCAGAGACTTGAGTCAAGACCGAGACCAGAAAAATGCTATTTAACAAAAGTCAAATTTAAGACCATGATTGTCATTTTGTCAAATCACCACCGTAATAACAATTCAAAATGTCCAGTATTTCTGTGTTCATATTTCAGAAGAACATATGGATTAGACATCCAGAATGGTGAAAAGAAAATGCATGCTGAGGGCAAATTATTACTAACCCAAAAACAGTGGGGAACAATGAGGGCCTTCTATGCCTTCAGAGAAGGGCTAAGGATCTATAATAATAATAACTCTGATTATATTATTATTTTCAATGATGTTCTGATATGTTTTTGTTGGAAAGGAAAGGGTGAAGAGTATCCAGCGTGTCTCCTATCTGGAGGAGATGAGAAGATTGGAAGGAACGAATGGCAGGGAAGAAACAATGGTAGTAGAGCCACCACGACCAGCAATGGTTTCTCATCAACAGAGGGATCGTGGGATTGTGAAATGCTACATGTTAAAAAGGTGGACTTTGTATTATTTATTGCAATGGTCATAAACTGTACAGCACAAGCAGAGAAGAAGTCTAAGAAAATTGGAATCATTGTGAATGCAGCTGAACGTTTTTGGGGTCTTCGTGATTTCACAGCCGAGGCCGTGCAAGATATCCTGTCGGTGAATGTACCCCCATCACAGGCCCCTGAGCCTGTGTAGGGATGTATTTTGGAGTGGAGGGGTTTTGGGTTTTGTATAATGTCGTTTTCCCCCTTCCCGCAATGTTCTTTTAGTTTCTTATTCAATACCTCATCCAGCTGGTGGTGGTAATGCACCATTAACATTGGATGCCCACCGCAGTTAAACCCCTCAAACAAGGAACAAAGCATTATTAGACCGAGGCCTACTCAACACACCATCCGACTCAAACAGTGCTTCCACTATCTTTCCAACCTCAAACGGTCACTTCTCCTTCTCCTTTGTTCTTCTTCTGTAGATTTTTTATGGCGGTTGGCAACCAACTTTAAGGTGCAATACTGCCACCAACTTGACTGGAGTGTGGACCAGAGACAGGGAAGGTCTAAATCCTACCCAATATTCTTGTCTCCCTAAGGAAACAAAATATATAATTAAATACTACATCCCCTGAAGATTTCTCCAGCAGTTAATTTAATTTTGGCTCTTCAACCCCATTACTCATTAAATCTAATAAAAATTGCTCCCTTTCCCTCCAATATTTCTGGCACTGAAATAAAACATGTTTCCACTGTTTCCATCTCCTGACAATGATCACACCTCCCAGTCAGATGTTTCCCCACCAATTTCAATGTACTACTGAGCCTTGTGTTTCCCAGTCTCAGCCTTGTGATTCCTTCCTTCTCTCTTGGCCTGATGACCTCCCATCTCTCTCACCCAATACAAGCACTACAAAACCTCATACAATACATGTCTGCTGAGACACAAATGTATTTAATCAGTGCTGCACAGGAGTCAGAGCAGACTACTATGTCTGGCCTCACCTCCTCCACCTACTCTGCAGCCAAGAGTATGGCCATCAACTCCATTGTATAAACAGATACATGATCCGTTGCTCTTTTTGTCACTGCCACCTTAAAACTCAAGAACACGCCTCCCGAGTGGCGCAGCGGTCTAAGGCACTGCATTGCAGTGTCAGCTGCGTTACTACAGATCCTGGTCCGATACCGGGCTATGTCGCGACCGGGAGACCCATGAGGCGAATGACAATTGGCCCAGCGTCGTCCGGGGTATGGGAGGCCGGCTGTCCCATCGACTCCTGTGGTGGGCCGGGCGCATGCATGCTGACACGGTCGCCAGGTGTACAGTTTTTCCTCAGACACATTGGTGCGGCTGGCTTCCAGGTTAAGCGTGCAATGTGTCAAGAAGCAGTTGGCGGGGTTGTGTTTCGGAGGACGCACTGCTCTCGACCTTTGCCTCTCCCAAGTCCGTACGGGAGTTGCAGTGATGGGATAAGACTGTAACTACCAATTGGATATGGGGTATAACAAAAACAACTACCTCATGAACCAAAAGCTTCACCTGTCCTCCCTGTTTAGGGTCCTTAGATCCATCTGTGAATATATTCAAGAAAGCATAGTATTGTTATAGTAAATGTTCACTTACAACAACAACTCCTTCCTCAACAGCTCTTACCCTCTCAAGCAACCCTAGATATATGCCTGGCTTAGGGAGCAACCTGTCACGATGTGGGGTGAGGGAACGAGACTAGGTTAAACATAAGCGAGAGGTGAGGTTAAACATATTTATTAAACTAATAATTATCAACAAAACAAGAAATGTACTGCACCGTGACGTCGGCTTTGATTAGCGAGACAATTACAAACAATGATCCACACGCAGGTGGCTGTGCTGTGCACATAAATAGAATCCCCAATAAGAGACAACTCACGACAGCTGTCTCTAATTGGGGATCACCAATAACCCAACCCTGGGTGTAAGGACCAGACCGTGGTCATCCCACTCCCCGTAGAGGGAGTCAGGGACCTGGCCTCGGTCAGACCCTTACACAACCAAGGTGGGATAGCAGGAAGAACCACCGAGGGGCTAAACCTCTCTCACCATGACATTGCCTATCCACCCAAAACTTGTATTCAGATTTTGTTCATGTTCCCAGCACTCTAAGAGTACCTCTTTTGTAGGATGTGTAACTGTATGCCCTTCTAGATTTACCCAATAATTAATGGTTAGCTGTTGTCTTCTTAACTTTAACAGCATCCCTCCCAACTCTACCTGCATCACTGCCACCAGAGAGGTCCTGAGTGCTCCTCAACATATTCTTAAGGCTTGGGTCTGGATTACATATAGCTTTTTTAAAAGATGTCTGAGCTGCTGATCCATATGCTACACTCCCATAATCATTAATGACCTTAACAGCGCTATATATAGCATTTTCAATGCCATTCTATCTGCCACCCACTCCATTCCTGATGCAACGCATCACATTCAATATTTTCTTTCCTTTGACAACTACTCTGTTAATATGCTCTTCCCATGTCATTGGAGTGTCAAACCAGACCTCCAGGAACCTAAACACTCCCACCCTCTGCACATTCCTTCCATACAACTTCAAGAATATTTCCTCCCCAACCTTCCTTCTAGAAATAAACCCACTGTGTTTTCGCAACTGAAAACCTGAAGCCCCACCTGAGCGACCACTGCTCAACTTCAATGATTGCTTCTTGAACTCTCCTGGCTGTATTGGTAATATGTCTCCCTATCCTCCACAGTGCCCTGTCATCAGCAAACAATGACCTCCCAATATCAGGTCTCACCTGGGAGAATACATCATAAATCATAATGAAGAACAACAAACAGGACTAATGACACTTCCCTGGGGGGTACCATCATCTACCTCATAGCTTTCTGACATAGAGCTCCTCACCCTCACTTGTTTTGATCGCCCAAAAATACAATCCTTTATCCAGTTAAAAACCCTTCCTCCAACCGCCATCATATCCAGCTTGATAAGTAGCACACACTTGACACATGACCACATCATAAAATAGGTTTTCTTTACATCGAAGAAAACAGCTACCACCACCTCCTTATTTACCTGTGCCTTCCGTATGACTGACTCAAGGCACAGTACGGGATCCATCGTTCCCCTTCCAATCCTGAACCCACTTTAATCTGGTGACATTAGTCCTCTAGTCTCCAGAAAGCAAGTCAGCCTTTCCGTTATCATCCTTTCCATAAGTTTGCATACATGAGATGTCAACGCTATCGGCCTATAGCTTGAAGGACTAGTAGGTTCTTTCCCTGGTTTCCGTATTGGCACCACTACAGCCTGATTCCAACTTCCAGGCAGTTTCCCTTCCTGCCACACCTTGTTACTTTCCCCCTTGCACTGTCACTGAACTGAGCCATCATGATGTAACACATCTCATCCTTCCTAGGAGATGCTAACCCAGCTTTAGCTAATGCACTCGTCCAATGTGTAAGGGCCATTCAATGCATCCGCTACCATCTCTCTCTGATCCAGGACACCTGGATGTTCTCCTTTGACCCTCTCTCTTCCTTGCAGACCCTCATTTAAGCTGTGTACTTCCCTGTGCTAACATCTCTGCCTTCTCCATATCTCTCACTGCAACACAGGGAGATCCCAATCTCGTCTGACCCCACTCATCTTCTTAATCATCCCCCATAACTCTCCCACAGGAGTGGTCCTGCCTATGTTTCCACAGAACTGGCGCCAACACTCCCTCTTAGTTGTCCTAATGATCCTCCTTACTTCTGTGTGTGTTTCTTTATGCTGAATCAGGTGCTGGTAATTATGGAACCTTTTCAACATTCTGAAAGCCCTGTTCCTACTCTTCACAGCTTCACTACACTCTTCAGTCGACCAGGGGACTGCATGACTATTTCTCCTCCCTGTACCCTTGAGGCCCCTACTATTGCTCCTCTTATTCCATCATTGACTGTTTCTATATCTGAACTGAGCACAGCCTGAGACAGCTCCTGTTCACTCAACTCCTGAAACTGACCCCTCTCCGCTTTCCCAAATATCTCCTCAATCCATTTACTACTGAATCTTCCACCCTCATTCCGTACACATGATAGTGATCACTACCCCCTGTAGATTTCTCCCAAACCCCCCAACTACATCTGCCTGCCGTTGAACATGAGATCAGAGTAAGATCCAGAGCAGATTCATTTCTAGTTACTGGGTCAGTCCTGGTTCCCCGGTCGTCATTCTAAACCCACAAGCCCTTTCTCATCAAGTAGTTCCTCCAACACTTGTCCATTTACATCAGTCCGTAACCCTCCCCAGAGCGTACTATGAGCATTAAAATCCCCACACCACATCTGTCTCCTATCTTGGCCTTCTACATTCCCAAGAGCTAGCAACTCCAGTCTCTTACACGGGTTGTAAAAGTTCACTATTACCATATTCCCCCCTCCCTCCCATCCACACCTCTACCACTACATACTCCTGTTCAACTCCCTCTCCCACACACCTATATGGTCTCCCCCACTTTATAAAGGTAGCACATCCTCCGCCTGCCACCCTAGCTCTACGTACTGCAACATAACCTTGTATTACAAAATTTATAGTAGGTTTAAGCCATGTCTCCTGGAGACATATAATCAGGTTTGGCTTGTAACTCCTCAAGAAACGATTTGAACTCTTGCCCATTAGCCATCAAACTTCTGGCATTCCACTGAAGGATTGACACCATTATGAAACCATTAACCAATACATGATTCCTGGCTGAACTGATTCTCAATTTTATTGAGGTCATCCTGTACATTTTCCCATGTCAGTCCTGGGATCCCAAGATACTTCACTCCCTGCTCCACTATGATATGTATCTTGTTAGTCTTAGATTGTAATTATTCTGTGCAATTGATTGCTGCTGTTGCAAATGTAACAACCGTCCTCATGTCTACTACCAGTCTTGTGTTCTCCCCTATCTTGCTCCCTACATCACTCCCAACCTGCATCCCGATCTGCCCTGGAATACCTGCTCTTCTAGGTGCCCCGCTTGTTTCTGCGTGAACTACCGTCATTGCTTCTGCATACAAGATTTTACGGTCACTTCGCACCTACTGCACTTCCACCTGTCTTGTCATCACTGCACAACCCCCATATGCCACACTATGGGCACCCCCACAGTTACAGCACTTTAACTGGGCCACATCTCCACATTCACCATATGCATGTTCTCCCCCACACTTCACACATCTCCTTTTGCCTTTACACACCGCCGCCACATGCTCAAACCTTTGACAGTTATAGCAACGCAATAGCTTCGGAACATAAGCTCGCACATAGTTACTCATATACACAATCCTAACTTTTTCTGGCAGTACCAGATCCTCAAAGTTTAGTAGCAGTGACAGGCTACCCACCTTCTTCACATATCATGTCATCTGGAGGCACTTTTCTTCAATAAGAGATCCTCCCTTCAAGTGGTCCTTTATTTCTTTCATGTTAAGAATTTATGGAACTCCTGTAATAACTCCCTCCACCCACTGCCGTCCAGTTTTATCCGGCATGTTACTATCAACCACACGTTTACATACCTGCTTGAGTTTGAGTGCCTTCTCATACTGTTTAGCATTGATACACACCAACAACAAATTTCCATCACAAAGAACTTTATCAGACACAACCTATCCTACTTTACTCTCCAAATCCCTAGTCATCGTGATCGGACTCAACGCCGTGACTCCACCCTCGTTCTTAAATTTCACCAACACCTTGAACTCAACACTACAAACCGAACCTCGTTCATCACTACTCTCCTCCAACAAGACCTGCAAAGGCTCCTCAGGGTTCCTCTTCTTCTTAACCTTTACAACCACCTCCACAGAATGTCACGCTCCAAAACAAAACCCAGTCAGCCTTGCGTAGGAATTCTCTCATTCATCTAGCCCTCCCCTTCCAATCTCTTCTGTGCAGTGCTAGTCATAGTAAAGGGTTGTAATCCTTTATTATTGCTGTCGTAACGTTGCTATGATACATGTTTTGACATGCTATTTTATCAAATCGATTACCTAACGTTTAATTGATTACATGATTGAATTAAATCGTGCAACAATTAACCCATTCATTATCTGGAGCACCACGGAAGAATTGTTTATAGGGCTGCTGTCTCCCGAATAAGCTCTTCAAGATCTGATGATCTTTAACATCAATAGCAGTCAATTTTTTAATCGTCACTTATCTCAGCCTCATTCTGATTAATAATTGATTTACTAACTAAATAATCATACAGAATTACATATAATTTAGATATACACAGGATAGATCATATGTTGATTACTAATCATGTCATGAAAAGTCCCTGGTGGACTAACCCGATATGATGGCTGGTTACACAAAGGAAAGTGGGTGGGACAATGAAAGAGCGGGAGATTGAAAGACAAAGGAACGTCTCTCTATGGGACCTTGAGAAGCTATGGCCAAACGTAAATACAAAATCTTACACTTTAATAACCGCCCATTCGGAAACAGGAAATGCAAGTTATATATTTACTCTTGAGCTGGCTTTGATAGATGGTCGAAGAGGTCTAAGCAAGCAGAGATCGCCATTGTCCTTCACAGAGTCCCTCTGGTCACAGTGTTGTTTCACTTCTTCTTTTAGTGATCAAATAGTTCAGAGTTCATACCATTTTGACATAATCAGCTCACGTGGTATTCTGGCTGCTCTAGTCGAAATTCACCTTTTCAAACGTGGTGATCGTCACCTCCACGTTATCTGATCTCATGTAACTTTCATTAGGTTGTACGCATGGACAACAGTCCTAGCATCATATGGACACCACAGCAATTATTTCTGCCCCATTTCTGCCCCCTACCTTCAGTTTCCGTAGTGTAGTGAAGTGGTTGTCACGTTCGCCAAAGTTTCTGGCTTTTTAGAACATAACGAATACGATAACATGGACAGGGGGGGACCCGATCCAAAATCAGCACTACTTAATACAAGCTGAAACAGATTGCCACCCAGTAAGAGGTGGACTCATAGAGTTGCCAGTGAAAGGTGTAAGGAACAACTGCCCTTCTAGGTCCCCACCCAGTTAGAGGGGGCGATGACTCAGGTTTATTGCCAACCTCAACACACACCAGAATTACAGGAGAAACAGGACGTAGTGATATAGGATGTGTGATGTGGTATCTATGGAAGAAGGAATATGTATTACACAGTGGTATAGCACCTGCCCTGTGTTTTGTTGTAGCTGCTTGACAAAGAAATTTCCCCCCCGGGGGATCAATAAAGTACCTATCTATCTATCTATCTATCTATCTATCTATCTATCTATCTATCTATCTATCTATCTATCTATCTATCTATCTATCTATCTATCTATCTATCTATCTATCTAGCTAGCCAAATATATATAAATCGTAAGAGTAATAGCAGATAACATGTAATACAATAACAAGGCTATACCAATAGAAATGGCAATAGTGTACAGTAGGAGAATATTCATAATAGCTAATAGGTATGTGTAATGACAGTCTATAAATGTGATGTAACGGTTAAGGCTAGACTGACTGTAAAAGCTAGCAAGGAATAGGATGCAAGCTAACATCAGGAACAGTGTAAGCTAACATGGTAAACAACTTAACATCCTATATAGTTAACATAAGTGAGCTTAGCATGTTAGAATTACGGTTATCATGAGGGGCCGCCATTTTGTAATGGTCACATGATAATAACTGGAAGTGGCAGATACGGTAACGCATGTTGGCCAGAGGCCATATTGAATATGAAAAATAACCTTATGGCCATCTTGGGCCTAAAGGTTTCAATGGCAAGTAGAGTAAATATTGGCCCAAGAGTAAAATTACTAATAAGGCAACCATAAGTGGATAAAATGGCTATGTAACATGACATACTACAGCAACATGATATTGATATCGCTACCAACTAAGTTACAGTACATCGAGTAACAGTAATGAATAGTTAGTAACTAGATGGGTTTAGGAATAAACAGCACATACAGAAAGTAACTATAAAGGCACGCTGGCTACAAAGTTAATTTACTCTGGGCAGTGACGCACACACACTAAAGAAGTCCAGAGCTTGTAGCACGAAAGATGTTCACCGGTGGTAGTCCTTGGATGGAGAAGACCAGATATGAAAGGAGCAGTTTAGAGATGATCTAATCTCCCTGTGCAGCTTGAGTAGGCTAAGGTCAGAGCAGCCTAAACTGGTCCAAACCAGGTAACTCCTTCATGGTTATTGGCTGCTTCAGTCTGGTGATCAGAGTGATATTTGCCCGGGCTACATGGCAGCAATCAGGGGTCAGGTGACCAAGGTCAGGGGAGGTGACAGAGATCTACAGCCAGATACATCTGCACTGGAAGGAGGAGAGGTGTCAGAGTGGGCTTCAGAAACTTCTACGTTTTGGGGAAGGCACAGCAGGTTTTCCACACAGGCCCTAGACTAGTGTATCACACTCCTGATGATACCACAAGTCATATCTGATAGCACTTGAACATACTGTATGTGACTGGGGTTAAACCTAGGTCTTTTGTATGCCAAAATGCTGTAAGACCAGTAAGATAGCTTTACATCTTGGTGATTTCATTCGGAAACACAATATCAAACTTTCACTGCTATGCAGATGACACACAGATGTGCATTTCGATAAAACATGGTGACCCCCAAAATTGCCCTGGAAGCCTGTGTTTCAGACATTTTTGTACTTTTAAACTCGGACAAAACAGAGATTCCAGTTCTACAGTAGGTCCCAAGAAACAAAGAGATCTGCAGTCGGATCTGACGAATCTCGTTGTACAGTTGTCTCAAAGAAAACTGCGAAGGACCTCGGCGTGACTCTGGACCCTGATCTCTCTTTTGACAAACATATCAAAAATATTTCAAAAGCAGCCTTTTTCCATCTTCGTAACATTACACAAATCAGAAACGTTTTGTCACTTCAAGGTTAGACTACTGCAATGCTCCAGCTACCCAGATAAGGCACTACACAAACTTTAGCTAGTGCTAAAAACGGCTGCTAGAATCTTGACTAGAACCCCAAAATATGATGATATTACTCCAGTGCTAGCCTGGCTTCCTGTTAAGGCTAGGGCTGATTTCAAGGTTTTACTGCTAACCTACAAAGCATTACATGGACTTGCTCCTACCTATCTCTCCAATTTGAACCTGCCGTACATACCTACACGTACAGATTGGTCACAAGATGCAGGCCTCATTATTGTTCCTAGAATTTCTAAGCAAACAGCTGGAGGCAGGGCTTTCTCCTATAGAGCTCAATGTTTATGGAATGCTGATCCACGTGAGAGACGCAGACTCGGTCTCAACATTTAAGTCTTTAATGAAGACTCAACTCTTCAGTCGGTCCTATGATTGAGTGTAGTCTGGCCCAGGGGTGCGAAGGTGGACGGCAAGGCACTGGAGTGACGAACCACCCTTGCTGTCTCTGCCTGGCCGGCTCCTCTCTATCCACTTGCATTCTCTGCCTCTGACACTATTACGGGGGCTGAGTCGCTGGCTTGCTTGCACTTTTGTGCGTTGGGGGAGATCTTCGTGGCCTATACTCAGCCTTGTCTCAGGGTAGTAAGACAAGGCTGAGTATAGGCCACCACTGCTGATCCAGTTTCTGCTGTTCTGCCTGCGGCTATGGAACCCTGACCTGTTCACCGGTTGTGCTATCTCGTCCCAGACCTGCTGTTTCGACCCTCTCTCTCTTTTCCCCCCAACAAACAACGCCTAGGTATTAGCTTGGCAACCAATGCAAATCTAAAGGTCTCATGCAAGGAGCTTATGCGAACTTGGTTCTGAACAACCCCCAGACCGTAATACACATGCACTATGGGAAGAATCTCTGCCTGGTGCGCATACATTCCCATTTTAAAAACCCTGTCAACACTCATCACTGCTGCCCTGGCCAATAGGGACTGGGAGGGAACCAGGAGCAAATTAGTCTTTGAATGTTCTCACTGAACTTGTTGAGCGAATTGTATGGATTTCATATCTTTCTGAAAAGGCTCCCAATTGGCACAGCGGTCTAAGGCACTGCATATCTGCGCTAGAGGCGTCACTACAGACCCTGGTTCGATCCCCGGCTGTATCACAATTGTTCTTAACTGGCTTGCCTAGTTAAATAAAGGTTAAAATAATTGACTGCCTGGTATTGGAGGTATCATTCTCAGGTATAACACCAGATGGCAGTGTCGCTTCAGTATTTATGAACACTGCCACGTGACACATTCGGTCAGAATTGACATATTTCTGTGACCGACATTCATCGCCTTCATAGTCTTCAATTAACAACATGTTCGTTTGATTATGTGAACATAATTAATGGACTGAGATCTCATACAGTCTGCCCAAATATTCATGATTATTTCTAACATGTATATTTACCGTTAAGCAAAGGAAGGATGTCGGTGATGATCCCCAATAGCTGATAACCGATACATTGTTGTCCTCATCTGCTGTGACTCTGAACTCGATTGTTTTGCCTTGTAATAAATTACACAAAATACAATGTCAAATTTTATGTCGATTTAAATGACAAATTTGACAAGAGATATGATCAGTACAGATTATTGATCAATAATCAATGGCCATTGTGTAAACAATTGTGGCACATAATGTCCAATTTTTTTTTTTTACCAAACCATAACATTTCTGGAGGTGCGTTGTACTGCTTCTTCCCACATAATCTATGAATTTATTTCCGCCTGTCAAACTAGCTGTCACGGACGAGGGGCTGTACTCTGTGGAGCCGAGGACTCGAGCCCTCGTTCAGGAAGTCCTGACAACGCTTCAGAAAGTCAAGTCGTCTCCTCCGGAGTTGGACTAAATGTTATTGAAAACGTGGGATTCTCTAACAGGAGAAAAAACAGCACTGGTCAGTTTTTACATTGGTTTATTTATGATAAAAGTACAAATGTTTATCTTACTGATTTAAACTTTTTACTGTTGTAATTTGCTGACCTCAAGCAGCACGAGAGACACTTCTAAGTTCATGCAACGCTGTCATCATGTCTTAGTTTCCTCTAGCTGGTACGTTAATGTGAATTGAGTATTTCTGTAATGTAACTAGTCTTGATCATGACTCATAGCTTGCCAGATAACATTTGTTGTTTTAACGTCACAGTCTGTGAGCAGATATGCAGCCAGTGAAGTGCGTAGGGTAGTTGAACTGTGCAAAGCAGTTCATAACTGTTCAGTTGGTTACGTACACCTGCTCGCAAAACAATTCTCACTATCGGTTTCATTGGGTATTGTTTGTACATACAAGGCTTTTTAATCGATGAAAGTATTGCTTGGCAAACGAGGAACAGAGGACGGGTTTTAATTTAAGCACCTGAGCTCATGGGTAAGTGTATTGCGAACAAATTACATGCCAGTTTGGTACACAAATATATAAACGCTCTATAAACAGTACACCATGTTTTCAAACCTGTATGCAGTTGCTCGAAAGCATTTAAACTTTCTGTAATGTCAATTTTGAGAATTGTCATTTTATTCCAAGTGGTTTTACTTGATAATTTGCGAGTTGTCACTAGACATATGGGTCTACAATGTAGCCAGACTGTCTGGCTGTGCCACAGACTGTTTTCCAACGGATACATTGTTGCGAGTGAAGGCTCTACAACCATCTACTTTATAATTATTTTCTGGACATTCTACTACGGATGGATTGCCAGACATCGACGACGATTATTGTAGCTCAATGCACATGTTAGACCATGTACAGTAACTGACAGACAGGGGGGAAAAGTACATTGTCCCCGAGTCTAGTGCGTCTATTCTATTTGTGCTCGAAGCAAACGTTGGACTTGTGTACACAGGGAAGGCTAGTTTAACAACATTGACAGCTACATTCAAAACATGATATGCCGTCATTCGTACAATGATTTCAATGAGAGTTTAGCCGCTAATACAGAGCCTTTGTTTCCGTAATCTGTATAAAAGTAAATGTAGGTTAACATGACCCGCTTGAAATGAATTATTTTAAATGGCTAAAATAGCAGCCAGTGGAACAGCCTACAAAAACCAACCTGACTTCATGATGTCATCTCTTTATGTAGACGGCTTGAGCAGCAAACTAACAGATATGCTTTTAATGAACACATTTCCGTTTTTTTCTGAACATGCAATATCTTGCAATTTCCCACGATATTGCCTTAGCCATGTGAGATCATGAACCACCATATGTAGCATATTGGTATTCAGAGTTTCTTGTTTATTCTGGTTGCCAGGTGTATATTTCAACCTTCTTTGTCTTTATGAGGGGTTTGTTTATTTTATTTATATGTAAATAACCAGCGACTTGAATTAGGGAAACACATTCATTCATAAATAAACATTATTTCATTGCTTAAATCTATGCTTTCCCATACAGTAATCTCAATTAGGCCATCCAGCTCATCAGTAAGTCTCTGGCTCTGAGAGGGAAGTAGCTATGAACAGAAAGTTGCAGTGGCAGGCCTACTTTTCGTTCCATAAGGATGCCAGCGTTGCCTGGCTATCTAGCTGATAATACTGGTATCTAGGCCAGTTCAATGTTTATTGTATCAAGATAAATGTTTAATTGAAGACAATGGCCTGAAATGGGTGTGTGTGTGACCAGTGCACGTCAATCTTGGTGGGGCAAGATTGGGGATGCATGCCAGCAAAGCCACTACACAACACAACACTAAACAATGCATTAATTGCACTATAACGGTGACAAACGGTGCCCACCAACTGTTAGTTCCTACATAAAGCTGTCCCAACAGCAGTCCCAACACCTTACCATTACTACACCTGGAGCCTTGTCTGGCAGCAAAAAACATGGCTGACTTTCTTACTGACAATTGAGATGTACAAACGACTGTATGGTAGAAGGGGACGACAAGCGGACAAGAGGCAATCCTGCAAGCTAGGACGGACGTAGTCGATATAACTATTTCTTGGGCTGTTCTTAGTGTTCTCCCTGTACACCAATTCAGAACCGTAGGATTAATAAAGGGGGCATATAACCAGACAATGAAATCTCTGATTACATTTCTCTAAAACAGGTTATAGGCTACATGTGCACCACCAAGTCAGAACAGTAGGTGACATTAAGAGGGGAGAATATACCAAATTATTAGGGTGAGGCACATGGGCTACTAACAGCTTACTACACAACATACACTTAGTATTACTTTCTTAGGTACAGTATTCATATCTCTCTGGCATATTACATAATTTATGAAGTAGCATACAATATATTTTTTGACTCACCTTGTTGTGCTGTGCTCACTTGAACAGGAAGGTGGCGCGGTGGTCCTTCGTGGGCAAATTTTGTCATCAATCTTTGTAATCAAAGTCTGGCATTCTCTGGATTTATGGTGGTTTCAAGACAACTGGGAACTCGGAAAAAAACAAGGTTGAATCATGATGACGTCAGTGATCTTCAGGTCGTAGCTCTAGAAAGAGGCCAGAGTTCCCGATTTTCAAAATTTCCGAGTTGGATGACCGTTCAAAATGTATTTTCCCAGTCGGAGCTAATTTTTTCCATAGTTCCCAGTTGTCTTGAACTCACTGAAGACAGATTTCACAGTTCAGAGTTAACAGTTGTTTTGAGTGCAGCAGAAATCATGCTGGATTGACAGCATGGCAATGTTGAATGTTTATAATTTTAAACTTGGAAAAGAGACCCTTAAACCGAGACTTGGGACCACACAGCCATGCCACTGAATAGCAGGCTAGTGATTGCTTTGCAATGCTTTCACTTAGCCACTCATTCCTACAAAACCACACATTTTTGCGATTTCCAACTTGTTGTGTAATGTTTATGGCCGATGAGCACCGATACATTTTATCTATAAGTTCTCTTAATTATTTATCTTTTATATGACAAGGATTAAAAAGCATTTACCAGTAGATTGTCAACTTGATTCATGACTGCTAGCTAAGATCTTGAAAGTATGATGTTGACATGATCAGTCCAATCAAAGCTACTGTAGATGTAGCTACTGTAATGTGATTTTATGTAATTTTATCTGTGGCCAATGACCTTGAGCCTTCTTGGATGGGCACTTCTAATTTAACTCTACGGCAGCACCCAAGGGGCTTGAATTTTTTAGGTCTACCCTTAGATTTGGCGGTGATGTAATGTCCCCATGAGTGACAGAACTCTGAGCCAATCACTGCGCAACTAGAGAACGTTACCAACCCCTACACTCCATATTTTCTGCTGGCTTGCCGTACCACCACAGAAAGCACTGAGCTAGGCTGAAACACCTGCATTTTGGAGCTGCCTTACTCAAGAAAGAAAAAAGAGACCACGTTTGTATGCAGCTGTATTAACTCAATGATTGTTTATTTTTTGTACATTGTTTGCAAACTGATATGTGACACGTACTAATGCCAAAATAACATGCAAAACAGGCAAGCCCCCCCCCCCCCCCCCCCCCCAAAAAAAACAAGGTGTGAGACCAAGGTTCAACTGAACTTGAAATTCAGTTAAGAAGAAATTCTTATTTACAATGACGGCCTACACCGGCCAAACTCAAACGACGCTGGGCCAATTGTACCCCGCCCTATGGGACTCCCAGTCACGGCCGGTTGTGATACAGTCTGGATTCGAACCAGGTTGTCTATAGTGACCCCTCTAGCTCTGAGATGCAGTGTCTTAGACCACTGCACCACCTGGGAGCCCATTGCCCTTTCAAATTAGGGCGGTGTTGGGCCCGTAACCGAAAGGTTGCTGGATCGAATCCCGAGCTGACAAGGTAAAAATCTGCCGTTAACCCACTGTTCCTAGGCCGTCATTGTAAATGAGAATTTGTTTTTAACTGACTTGCCTAGTTAAATAAAGGTTAAATAAGCTATATACAGGGAGTACCAGTACCAGATCAATGTGCAGGGGTACGAGGTATTTGAGGTAGATATGTACAGTACATGAAGGCAGGGTAAAGTTACTAGGCATTAGGATAGATAATAAGCGTAAGAATAAAGAGCAGAGTAGCAGCAGCATATGATGAGTGTGAAAGAATGTTGTTTGTGAGAGTGTCTATATAGTGCCTTAAATATTCATAACCCTTTACTTGGTCCACATTTTGTTGTGTTACAGCCTGAATTCAAAATGGATTACATATATATATTTTCTCACCCAGCTGTGAGTTTTTCCGGATGCAAGAGCTTTGTAAACCTGGGTTGTAAAATATTTTCAAGCTCTGTCAAGTTGGTTGTTGATCATTGCTAGACAGCCATTTTCAAGTCTTGCCATAGATTTTCAAGCAGGTTTTAAGTCAACGTTAACTAGGCCACTCAGGAATATTCAGTGTCGTCTTTGGTAAGCAACTGCAACAATATTTGGCCATGTGTTTTAGGTTATTGTCCTGCTGAAATTTGTCTCCCAGTGTCTGTTGAAAGGTTTTCCTCTAGGATTTTGCCTGTGTTCAGCTCTATTGCATTACCCATGACATGATGCAGCTATTGCCATGCTTGCCATGCATCCTCAGTGATGTGTTGTTGGATTTGCCCCAAACATAATGTTTTGTATTCAGAACATAAAGTTAATTTCTTTGACACATTGTTTGCAGTTTTATTTTAGTGCCTTATTGAAAACAGAATGCATGTTTTTGGAATGTTTTTATTGCGTACAGGCATCCATCTTTTCACTATGTCATTTAGGTTAGTATTGTGGAGTAACTAGAATGTTATGGATCCAGACCCAGTTTTCTGCTATCAACTTTTTGAAAATCACCATTGGCCTCATGGTGAAGTTGTTTCCTTCCTCTCGGCAACTGGGTTAAGAAGAACGTGTATATTTGTAGTGACTGGGTGTATTGATACACCGTCCATAGTATAATTAATAACTTCACCATGCTCAAAGGGATATTCAATGTCTGCTTTTTAAAATTAATTTTTTTACCCATCTACCAATAGTTGCCCTTCTTAGCGAGGCACCACTTTATTTTAAGAATGTGAAATGTCTAAATAATAGTAGAGAGAATTATTGATTTATTTCAGCTTTTATTTCTTTCATCACATTCCAAGTGGTTCAGAAGTTTACATACACTCAATTAGTATTTGGTAGCATCGCCTTTTATATTGTTTAACTTGGGTCAAATCTTTCGGGTAGCCTTCCTCCTGACAGAACTGGTGTAAGTCAGGTTTGGCTTTGTTGTCCTTAAGCCAATTTGGCACAACTTTGGAAGTATGCTTTGGGTCATTGTCCATTTGGAAGACCCATTTGTGACCAAGCTTTAACTTCCTGACCAAAGTCTTGAGATGTTGCTTCAATACATCCTTCCTCATGATGCCATCTATTTTGTGAAGTGCACCAGTCCCTCCTGCAGCAAAGCACCCCCACAACATGATCCTGCCACCCCTGTGCTTTATGGTTGGGATGGTGTTCTTCGGCTTGCAAGCATCCCTCTTTTTCCTCCAAACATAATGATGGTAATTATGGCCAAAGAGTTCTATTTTTGTTTCATCAGACCAGAGGATATTTCTCCAAAAAGTACGATCTTTGTCCCCATGCGTAGTTGCAAACCGTAGTCTGGCTTTTTTATGGTGGTTTTGGAGCAGTGGCTTCTTCCTTGCTGAGCGGCCTTTCAGGTTATGTCGATATAGGAGTTGTTTTACTGTGGATATAGATACTTTTGTACCTGTTTCCTCCAGCATCTTCACAAGGTTCTTTGCTGTTGTTCTGGGATTGATTTGCACTTTTCGCACCAAAGTACGTTCATCTCTAGGAGACAGAACGCGTCTCCTTCCTGAGCGGTATGACGGCTGCGTGGTCCCATGGTGTTTATACTTGCGTACTATTGTTTGTACAGATGAACGTGGTACCTTCAGGCGTTTGTAAATTGCTCTCAAGGATGAACCAGACTTGTGGAGGTCTTGGCTGATTTATTTTGATTGTCCCATGATGTTGAGCAAAGAGGCACTGAGTTTGAAGGTAGGCCTTGAAATACATCCACAGGTACACCTCCAATTGACTCAAATGATGTCAATTAGCCTATCAGAAACTTCTAAAGCCATGGCACCATTGTCTGGAATTTTCCAAGCTGTTTAAAGGCACAGTCAACTTAGTGTATGTAAACTTCTGACCCACTGGAATTGTGATATAGTGAATTATACGTGAAATAATCTGTCTGTAAACAATTGTTGGAAGAATTACTTGTCATGCACAAAGTAGATGTCCTAACCGACTTGCCAAAACTATAGTTTGTTAACATAAAATCTGAGTGGTTGAAAAATGACTTCAACCTAAGTGTATGTAAACTTTCAACTTCAACTGTATATACATACACACGCGCACACACACACAATATGTGTCTGTGTGTATTTACAGTACCAGTCAAAAGTTTGGAGACAGTTACTAATTTCAAGGTTTTTATTTATTTTTACTATTTTCTACATTGTAGAATATTAGTGAAGACATCAAACCAATAAAATAACACGTATGTAATCAGTAACCAAAAAAAGTGTTAAACAAATCAAAATATATGTGAGATTCTTCAAAGTAGCCACCTTTTGCCTTAATGACAGCTTTGCAAACTCTTGGTATTCTCTCAACCAGCTTCATGAGGTTGTCACCTGGAATGCATATCAATTTGTGGAATTTCATTCTTAATGCTTTTGAGCCAATCAGTTGTGTTGTGACAAGATAGGGGTGGTATACAGAAGATAGCCCTATTTGGTAAAAGACCAAGTCCACATTATGGCACAAACAGCTCAAATAAGCAAAGAGAAACAACAGTCCATAATTACTTTAAGACATGAAAGGTCAGTCAATATGGAAAAGTTCAAGAACTTTGAAAGTTTCTTCAAGTGCTATGATGAAACTGGCTCTCATGAGGAGCGCCACAGGAAAGGAATATCCAGAGTTACCTCTGCTGCAGAGGATACGTTTATTCGAGTTACCAGCCTCAGAAATTGCAGCCCAAAAAATGCTTTTCAGATTTCCAGTAACAGACACATCTCAACATCAACTGTTCAGAGGAGACGGCGTGAATCAGGCATTCATGGTTGAATTACTGCAAAGAAAACACTAATACTGTAATGGTGTGGGGGTGCTTTGCTGGCGACATTGTCAGTGATTTTATTTAGAATTCAAGGCACACTTAACCAGCATGGCTACCACAGCATTCTGCAGCGATAAACCATCCCATCTGGTTTGCGCTTAGTGGGACTATCATTTGTTTTTCAACAGGACAATGACCCAATACACCTGCAGGCTGTGTAAGAGCAATTTGACCAGGAAGGAGAGTGATGGAGTCCTGCATCAGATGACCTGACCTCCACAATCACCCAACCTCAACTCAATTGAGATGGTTTGGTATGAGTTGGACCGCAGAGTGAAGGAAAAGCAGCCAACAAGTGCTTAGCATATGTGGGAACTCCTATAAGACTGTTGGGAAAGCATTCCAGGTGAAGCTGGGAGAATGCCAAGAGTGTGCAAAGCTGTCATCAAGGCTAAGGGTGGCTACTTTGAAGAATCTAAAATATATTTTGATTTAACACTTTTTTGCTTACTACATGATTCTATTTGTGTTATGTCATAGTTTTTATGTATTCACTATTGTTCTACAATGTAGAAAATAGTAAAAATAAAGAAAAACCTTTTGAATGAGTAGGTGTGTCCAAACTTCTGCCTGGTACTTTATATATGTCTTGTGAGTGTGCGTAGTCAGTGCAAGATAGTCCGTGTAGCCATTTAATTAACTATTCAGCAGTTTTATGGCTTGGTGGTAGAAGCTGTCTCGGAAGCCTGATGGTCCAAGAGCTCATATTCTGGTATCGTTTGCGAGAATGTAGCAGAGTGAACAGTCTATGGCTTGGGTGGCTGAAGTCTTTGCCATTTTTTTCGGGCCTTCCTCTGACACTGCCTAATATAGAGGTCCTGGATGGCGGTGAGCTGGCCCTGTGATGTACAGGACTGTCTCCACCACCCTTTGTAGAGCGTTGCGTTTTTGAAGGCGGTGCATTTGCCATACCAAGCGGTGATGCAGCCAGTCAAGATGGTGCAGCTGTAGAACTATCTTCCCCTCCCCGCCCCCCCCCCCGTCATCTGAACACTGTTACTTTAGCTTTTCTGTGGTATATTCAGATGTGACATCCTGTCGGCCTCCCAAATGGCTCCGTACGTAGTGCATGCACTACTTTTGACGATGTCCCATAGTGCACTACATAAGGGATAGGGTGCCATTTGGGACGCACACCCTGTCACTGACATGACATCCTGTGTATCCTTGATCTTTTGGCTTGTTCAAAGGTTGTGCTTTGGTTGTGAGTATATGGTATGTGTGCATTCCACACTATAACTTAGCATGTACTAGGCCTACATACATGTTCCGGTGCATGTGTAAAGTATATAAAAGTATGTCTTGTCTTTCTGCTTCCCTGAGTGAGTGTCTGTATGTTTCAGCAACGTGTTTTATTACGTTGACATGTTAGTCATTTAGCAGACGCTCTTATCCAGAGCCACTTACAGTTAGTTAGTGTATACACGTTCATACTTTTTTCGTACTGGTCCCCCGTGGGAATCGAACCCACAACCCTGGCGTTGCTAGCGCCATGCTCTACCATCTGACCTACACGGGACTAATATAACTATAAATGTTTACGTGTCATCTGCAACTATATCTCTGCAAGTGTGAGACTGTGTGTGTGGCTGCGGGCCAGTGTGTGTGTGTGTGTGTGTTGATGGATGCGTGGGGTGAGGACACATCAGCTGACAAGTGGCTGATGTGGCTGTCAGAGAGAGGGAGAGACCGAGGCTGAGATTGTGTTCCAAATGGCACTCTATTTCCTTAATAGTGCACTACA
>CM042401.1:5601295-5660608 GCA_023634145.1 Thymallus thymallus | reverse complement strand
AATACAATTCTAGAATGCTACTGTAGATTACTGAGAATTTAAGATAAAGCAAATTTTCTCACACATTTCAAACAGACATAACTTGTTATTGTCATTTTCTTTCTGAGCTAACTTAGTTTTAAAGAGCACAGCCTCTTATTTAATATGACACCACATTCATGTCAATAGGAATAACATAATTTTACCTTCCATTGTGTAAAGACACTGTATAAAAAAAAAATACAGATTTTAAATTGTAGTACATTTGACTAAGTTACTTACTCAAAATATACCAAGTATAATATATTATTTACATATACATATTAAAATAATAATCCAAAATGTGACCAGATAACAATTTTCAGAAACTATTTCAAAACCCACACAAAGTAGGCTATTTTATTGACAATGATTCTTACTTCTGTAACAATGTAAAAATGCTAACAACTATTCAGAGACTATTTCTCAATAAGATTTAGTACAGATAAGGCCTGACACAAAATGTATAAATAGTAGCCTACTTTAACAAACCATAAACTAAATCCAACAGATAAACACAAATTATTCTAGTATCTATTTTGTGGCTAGTTAGCTGGTTGTCTGCATGGCTAACCTTCGGTAGGGAAAGTGACAGCTTGACGCTTCCCGAGCGCAGCACACATTTACAGCCACAACTTTTCTAGCTATTCTGACAGACAAACCTGACAGTTCGCTAGCTAGTTAGCTAGCTATAGCAAGCGACTTGCGTCGTTTCCATGTGAATTACTTTGGTAGAAACAAGACAAAACATCCAAATAGTTAGCTGACTATACAGGGCCTACAGCTAAACACTGCTCCACCGCTGATGTACTCACCTTTATCAACCCGGTGATCATGACAGGACTTGCTAATCTGAGAGCTATTCCCCAAGTTTCACAGCATCAAACATCGACAACACCAAACATATGCAGTTTACTTATTTCACTTACCTCTACATCATCATCGCTTTCAAAGTGCAAGGAATCCGAATCCTTATCACTTATCACCAGAACGGGCAGTTAGCAACACAGGGGCCCCCCAGGGAACGGTCCTGTCCCCCTTCCTGTTCACCCTCTACACCTCGGACTTCAGATATAACTCTGAAACATGCCACCTACAGATGTTCTCGGATGACTCCGCAATTGTAGGGTGCATCAGGGGTGGGCAGGAAGAGGAGTACAGGAGCACAATCAGTGACTTTGTTGTGGTATGAGCAGAACCACCTTCAGCTCAACATCAGCAAAACAAAGGAGATGGTGGTGGACTTCAGGAGAACCAAGGCACAACTGACTGCAGTCCCTATACAGGGGATGGATGTGGAAATGGTTGGGTCATACAAGTTCCTGGGAGTCCATATGGACAACAGGCTGGAATGGGCTGGTAACACCAGAGCCGTCTCTACTTTCTGAGGCGGCTCAGGTCCTTCAACGTGTGCAGTAAACTACTGCATACCATTTACCAGTCTGTGGTGATGGCCAGTGCCATCTTTTTTACAGTGGTGTGCTGGGGAGCAAACATTAAAGCCGGTGATGCTTCTCGGGTAAATAAGCTGATCAGGAAGGCTAGCTCTGTCCTGGGGATGAGCCTTGACACTCTAGAGGAGGTGGCGGAGAGACGGATCCTGGCCAAACTGCTGGCCATCATGGACAACGTCATCCACCCTCTGCACGCCATGGTTATGACGCAGAGGAGCACCTTCAGTCACAGACTGATCCCACCACGGTGTGCCAGAGAGCGCTACAGGAGGTCCTTCCTGCCGGCGGCTAGTAGACTATATAATGCCTTACAGGGGTGCCGTGCCATTGGCAACATAGATCTGGAACTGTTGGGGTGCTAGGACCTAGTTTAACAATTATGCATCCATCCTTGAGTAACTCTGGTCCGTCATCACTCATTCACTCAGGACTTATTTATTCATGCAGGTCTGTATATACATACTCATGTACAGTTGTCATATCATATCACGTGCAATATTGCTAGTAATTCTTGGACCTAACTTACGTAGGCATTCACTCAGGAATGCATATTAGTATCCTGTCAGTTGCACCTTTTCTCATTGCTTTTAGTATATCGAATGTGCAATACGTGCAGTTGTCTGTAATTAAACCCTGCGCACTAAGGACTGTATTTTAAGGGAATTACTATTATTACCCCAAATTATATCATACACTCATTTAGCTATTTAAGTATCTCTTCCTGTCATTTACCTGTACAGTTTGTGTAACCATGCAAGTATTCACTTATCTGTAAATATAACTGTATATTTACCTGTACAGCTAATTTAACCATGCAAAATATTCACTTACCTGTTCATTTAGCCAGTCTGTCTATTAAGTAAACTATTATTACCCTCGCTCATATCATATGCATTTTTAGCTACTGAAGTATTTCTCTGCCATCGACCTGTATTTATTTTTTTTATTTTTTTTATTTCACCTTTATTTAACCAGGTAGGTCAGTTGAGAACAAGTTCTCATTTGCAACTGCGACCTGGCTAAGACAAAGCAAAGCAGTGTGACAAATAACAACACAGAGTTCCACATTAAACAGTCAAAAACATAGTATAGTATAGTTAACCATCCAACATCCACCAATGTATAGTGTACATATTCAGCCAACCACTCATACTATGCAATGTCTTTTTATAGCTTTTTTTTGCACTCCAGATATCTTTTATTTCTATACTTTTTCCATTCTGCCGCTCTATGTATCATGTACCGTGTATCTGTCTTTTGTGTACTTTCAATGTGGCATTTTGCACCTGCCCTGTGTTTTGTTGTTGTAGCTGCTTGACAAAGAAATTCCCCCCTTGGGGATCAATAAAGTACCTACAGTGGGGAGAACAAGTATTTGATACACTGCCGATTTTGCAGGTTTTCCCACTTAAAAAGCATGTAGAAGTCTGTAATTGTTATCATAGGTACACTTCAACTGTGAGAGACGGAATCTATAACAAAAATCCATAAAATCACATTGTATGATTTTTAAATAATTAATTTGCATTTTATTGCATGACATAAGTATTTGATCACCTACCAACCAGTAAGAATTCCGGCTCTCACAGACCTGTTAGTTTTTCTTTAAGAAGCCCTCCTGTTCTCCACTCATTACCTGTATTAACTGCACCTGTTTGAACTCGTTACCTGCATAAAAGACACTTGTCCACACACTCAATCAAACAGACTCCAACCTCTCCACAATGGCCAAGACCAGAGAGCTGTGTAAGGACATCAGGGATAAAATTGTAGACCTGCACAAGGCTGGGGTGGGCTACAGGACAATAGGCAAGCAGCTTGGTGAGAAGGCAACAACTGTTGGCGCAATTATTAGAAAATGGAAGAAGTTCAAGATGACGGTCAATCTCCCTCGGTCTGGGGCACCATGCAAGATCTCACCTCGTGGGGCATCAATGATCATGAGGAAGGTGAGGGATCAGCCCAGAACTACACGGCAGGATCTGGTCAATGACCTGAAGAGAGCTGGGACCACAGTCTCAAAGAAAACCATTAGTAACACACTACGCCGTCATGGATTAAAATCCTGCAGCGCACGCAAGGTCCCCCTGCTCAATCCAGCGCATGTCCAGGCCCGTCTGAAGTTTGCCAATGACCATCTGGATGATCCAGAGGAGGAATGGGAGAAGTTCATGTGGTCTGGTGAGACAAAAATAGAGCTTTTTGGACTAAACTCCACTCGCCGTGTTTGGAGGAAGAAGAAGGATGAGTACAACCCCAAGAACACCATCCCAACCGTGAAGCATGGAGGTGGAAACATCTTTCTTTGGGGATGCTTTTCTGCAAAGGGGACAGGACGACTGCACCGTATTGAGGGGAGGATGGATGGGGCCATGTATCGCGAGATCTTGGCCAACAACCTCCTTCCCTCAGTAAGAGCATTGAAGATGGGTCGTGGCTGGGTCTTCCAGCATGACAACGACCCGAAACACACAGCCAGGGCAACTAAGGAGTGGCTCCGTAAGAAGCATCTCAAGGTCCTGGAGTGGCCTAGCCAGTCTCCAGACCTGAACCCAATAGAAAATCTTTGGAGGGAGCTGAAAGTCCGTATTGCCCAGTGACAGCCCCAAAACCTGAAGGATCTGGAGAAGGTCTGTATGGAGGAGTGGGCCAAAATCCCTGCTGCAGTGTGTGCAAACCTGGTCAAGAACTACAGGAAACGTATGATCTCTGTAATTGCAAACAAAGGTTTCTGTACCAAATATTAAGTTCTGCTTTTCTGATGTATCAAATACTTATGTCATGCAATAAAATGCAAATTAATTACTTAAAAATCATACAATGTGATTTTCTGGATTTGAAGAGTACCTATGATAAACATTACAGACTTCTACATGCTTTGTAAGTGGGAAAACCTGCAAAATCGGCAGTGTATCAAATACTTGTTCTCCCCACTCTATCTATCCATCTATCCATCCATCCAATATAAATACAGCATAGTAAAAAGTCGTGGCCGCTTTTTAGAAATGAAGTGAAAATAATTGTTAAGTCATATGACAGCATACTTTTTTTTCCTGGTTTATGACAACAGCCACACGAATAAGACACCAGGTTGTTGACAAGTTCATTTTGCAATATTAATGTTAGAAAAACAAGGCCGTTCGCGGCTGCTTTTGTAATTTTAAAGAACTGTCAACGCCAGATATGGGTTCTAAAGAGTTATTAATGATGATTTGAAAAGACCGCAAACCCTGCGTACGCTGGGGGTTTGAGGCAAGTGGTCTGGTCGTGCAAAAGCAGACGGGTTGTCCCAAATGGCACCCTATTCCCTATGTAGTCCACTACTTTTGACCAGGGCCCATATGGATCTGGTAAAAATGGTTCACTATATAGGGTATAGCCAGGGTGCCATTTGGAAGGGGGTACAGATGTTGGGTAACTGGTACTTTGCCAGCACCACTATATTTAATTACCAATATTGACCACATCCTACTACCGCCTCACAATAGACAAATGGGTGTTACTCTAGGTCACTGTAAGGGAGCCATGAAGGCAACACTTGTTTTTATAACGAGGTGATCTGCCATTTGGTTAGGAAACATGCAGGAGAAGATACGCAAGTGAAAAAGGCATCTGCACACAGATGTAATAGCCAAGAGATGCAATTTCCGTCTCGCTTTAAGAATTTAGTCAGTATGCTTAATGACATTTGTCAGAGCAGAACCTATTGCTTGTTTGTACACCAGACCACAAAGCTGCTGGCGGTCTTGCCATCCATCCTGTCAGCCAAATCAAAGGTGTGTGTGTGGAAGATCAGATTCTCTGACTGTCTGCTCTGGTTTCATGCTTAGCTACCTCTCCCTCTCTCCTAATGTGCTGCTCCACTGTCTGTTTCAATGAGGCCTGGAGGCCTAGCTGTCGCTCCGAGATATTCCTTCCCCTTGTTCTCCATCGTTTGGTCTGATCTGGTGGAAAGTGTGCCATTTATCTCTTGGATGGATGACTGTGGAAAGAAGGAAGGAGTCACTGGGACGTGTGAATGTGTCTGCTCATGGCTCATGGTACACCAGTTGCCCCAGTCAGACCTAAATCACACGCAGGGGCTAGTCAAGCACATTCATGGGGTGAATTTAAATTGCATTTCCTTGATTCCTTGCGTCCTCTCGACTCCTTCTCAAAAGACTTTGGATGAGAAGGTTCGAGGGTGAGGAGAGAGGATGCGACTCATGCGGAATCAAAGATACAATTGAGATTCACCCTATGGTCACTAAGGAAGGTATGGTCTGTGTCTAGTGATTGTGAATGCTGTCCCAGTCATTATACTCCTATGACGGCTGCGTGGTCCCATGGTGTTTATGCTTGCATACTATTGTTTGTACAGATGAACATGGTACCTTCAGGCATTTGGAAGTTGTGGAGGTCTACAGTTATTTTTCTGAGGTCTTGGCAGATTTCTTTTGATTTTCCCATGATGTCGAGCAAAGAGGCACTGATTTTGAAGGTAGGCCTTGAAATACATCCACAGGTACACCTCCAATTAACTCAAATTTTGTCAATTCGCCTATCAGAAGCTTCTAAAGCCATGACATCATTTTCTGGAATTTTCCAAGCTGTTTAAAGGCACAGTCAACTTAGTGAATGTTAACTTCTGACCCACTGGAATTGTGATATAGTGAATTATAAGTGAAATAATCTGTCTGTAAATAATTGTTGGAGGAATTACTTGTGTCATGCACAAAGTAGATGTCCTAACCGACTTGCCAAAACTATAGTTTGTTAACATGAAATCTGTGGAGTGGTTGAAAAATGAGTTTTAATGACTTCAACCTAAGTGTATGTAAACTTACGACTTCAACTGTGTATAGCCATTGACTCTCTAATGTAGACTAACCAACGGCTATGTACATATGCCAACCTATTTGCGCCAGGCAAATGTCATATCCATCAGCGCTGTCTTTACAGATATCGAACAGCTACATAGTAAGAATGTGCATCTCCTCTATCATGAACGATTCGATACGCATCTAGATACATGGGCTCCGATACGATACAGGAACGATACTTTTTTTTTTGTTGCATGAACTGATTAATTTTCCATTTTAAATGAAGATCTGCTGGGAGCTCAGGAGCTGGGCATTTCTGAGCTGGATCTGTCTGAGAACTTCTCTAAGTTGAGTGGCTCTCTGTTAGTGCGTGCGTGCGTGCGCAACTGAGCTGAGCCATAGGGCAGACTGCACCTAACACCCCACTATCAGATTAGGGGTGGGGGCAATGTATGCTTTTTGTCCCCCCCACTTTTGATCTGAAATCACCATCACCCACTGATTCACTTTGAATTTTTGCAGATGAAACATGTTTTAAGCTAGTATCATGTCAATATTTATCTTTAGAAATTAGCATGTAATTTGAATTTTATCCCCAACTCAAGTGAAGGTTTAGACCGTTTGGAATTTTACAGTGAGCTTCTCGCGCTCTGACCAATGAATGAACGCAAAACTACCAAAATTACTTCTTATGGTGAACATTAACAATCTAAATCAAATCTGAATGATTTGAAAACCACAATCAGCAGTTGGATGTGAGTTTTTTTCCATTCTGGTAGGCTATACAACTCAGGTAAAACACAATTTTCCACAGCACATTTGGTAACAATGACGCAGCAAATTACATTGGTTGTCACTCAACTAATAAAGCCTATGATTTGACATTGCAAATGCCATTTTTAAAGCATCTGAATTCAGATGTACGGATAGCCTATTAAGCCGGGTTCACATTTGCAGTTTGAAGTGACTCATCCTATTTATTTGCATATCCGATAAGAATCTGAGTCTGAACAGCCAAAAAGCACCTGGCATCGGATATTTCAAGCCACATTTCAAATCACAGTTTGACAAGAACATGTGGTCGATAACTAGCTTAATAATGTGATAGAAAATGAATGTGATAGAAAGCTAAACAGCTACCTAGCTAGCTAGTTTACTGCTGTGGCTAGCAGCTACCTAGCTAGCTAGTTTACTGCTGTGGCTAGCAGCTACCTAGCTAGCTAGTTTACTGCTGTGGCTAGCAGCTACCTAGCTAGCTAGTTTACTGCTGTGGCTAGCAGCTACCTAGCTAGCTAGTTTACTGCTGTGGCTAGCCACAAAGACTAAAAGTTCGATAGACTACTGAACTTAAGGAGAGGACGCATCAATTCAGTCACAACAGATAAGAGGTATTTTCGGAATAAAACAATGCCAGTTAAAACATTAGTGAACTGGGGATTCCTAATGTTTGAATCGGTTTTCTGACCGATGCGTGCTGGCATCTTAAACATTTGAACCGGGACCGGTGCGTATCAGTGTTTCCTTACATATCTACTAGATAGACAGAAAAGGCAGTAGATCTAGGCTTCTCATACTGTACATCTACTTCTCTTCTCCCCATATGTTGTTTTCTTCGAGTGCGTAGCCGTGTACAACCCCCTCCGTAATGAGAGAGGCATTCTTTGAAAATCGGCCTATACTGACTAGGTGAGGGACGCAACGCTAGTGAGCAACTTCAATACTTCCTTTCCAGCAAAATGCTCGCCTCGATTTTCTGCCGTGAAAAAAACGCTCTGTGCGTGTGTGCATCTGTCCCCTCTCTGCCACGAAAGCTGCCTGTGACTGAGCCTACATAATGAAGCCATACTGTACTTGCTCAGTTGAATAGAGAGAAAGAGGCATGGCTGACGACTCTACTTGTCTTCTCTGCCCACTGTACTGTAAGGCTACTTGTTTCTTTGTCCACAGAGTACTACATTCCAAATGAGTCTACTTCAGACATGAGTTTTTTTTAAATCGTCTAAATATCCTCTCCGGTCCTCCTCCTCCACTTGCTCTACTCCTCGATTCTTCACCTTCTTGCTTCCTTTCCTTCATTAGTACTGATCAGAAAGAACTTGACCAGCTGACTGATCTGAAAGCCAGATTAATAATGAGCTGCCTTCCACCCTATTGTTTTCCGTCATCAAGTTTTCTTCAGATGAAGGGAAGTAGACGAGGATTAGAGCATGGGATTTTTTTACTTTTGAGAAAGAGACATTACTGATGGCTGTACTTGTCTTATCTCTGCCCACTGTGCTGCTGCACGCTGCCCCTGGGCCTAAGTTTAATTTAGCTCATTAGAATAAGGCCGAAGCGCAGTATTTTTAGACCGCAAATACCGTATAGAGGTCCTGCTGAAAAATTAAAGTGTCATGGCTTTTAAGTACCATGCTGCGTTTGGATTCCCGAGCAAACCATCTAAACCCATAGCGGAGTAGCTAGTAGCTACAGTATGAGCTTCTAGCTAGCTAGCATTGCAGAGAGGGGATGCCAGCTTGGTTTAGAGTGGGTGATTGTGATGGACACATTTGCTGATGTGAGTGGGAAGTGAGGTAATGCACTGCGTCGGTCGGTCTTGGCGGATGGTGGTCTATTTTTGGGCTCTGCCTAAAGCGCGTTCCCTCACCCTCACTCCACCACTCCACAACAGAGCTGCTCTCTTCCCTGGCTGGCCAACATCAGTTTTAAACCTGTTCTCATTTTATTAAGTGGCCTTTTTGAAAGAATCATATTTGATTCTTTATTGGTTGCTATAGCTGTAGTGGCACTGGGACCGATGCTGGCAATAATGTAGCCTACCGTAATTTATAGTGTGCTACTGACGTATATTCTTTTAAAGGACAGTTTTCTAATTTAGTGAGATGTCTACATAAAGCTGACTCTGGGGCTGATGATGCCGTTCTAGATGCTTGATCCTCTTCATCTGTTGGAGTTGGTTTCCTAGAGTTTGGGCATTTCCCTAGTCCCAAGTAGAAACTAGGTCCCTTCCCAAGCTCTCGCTCTCTCTCTGTGTGCTGTGGTCTCTCGGTGGGTGTAGCCCTAAGTAATGCTGGGACTGGATATTTTCCATTGGGTCAAGTGGAGATTTGCCTGGCCTGTGATGAATCTGGGGAGATTGCGTCGTGCTCATCGCGAGCCAGCAGTGAATCAGGCTAAAAGTGATTTTATTTAAGTCTCTGACTCTCTCTCTCTGGCTCTCGCTCTCTCTCACTCTCTCTGACTTCTTTCTTTCTTCCCCCCCATTCCTGGGACTGTGCGTGCGTGAGTGAGTGAGTTTGATTTTCCTCTTTATCTAATAATGCATCACAATGTCAACGGCAACAAATAAATCGAGTTTAACCCCCTATTTATCAAAACTTCTGTTGATTTGCAGTCTTAGTAACGGATATGTTTGACTTTAACACTAGCCACTTGGGAAGGAACCTAGTTTCTAGCCACTAGGAACCTTTTTACTACACTAATTTTATTAAACATTGTACTTGAATGTTGTTTTCATACACTGAGTAAACGCACACGGTTCATAAGTAAAGGGATTGTCTGAGAAGACCGAGTGAAGGAAACCAAGAGCAAGACAATGAGGAGACGCAACAGAAGGCCAATCTCTCCTCTCTGCCTCATCCTGCACTCTGGCCTTTATGACCTCACAGTCCGCTTAATACTTCCTGGTATTATGGCCAGATAATATAATGGACATACAGTGGGGAGAACAAGTATTTGATACACTGCCGATTTTGCAGGTTTTCCTACTTACAAAGCATGTAGAGGTCTGTAATTTTTATAATAGGTACACTTCAACTGTGAGAGACGGAATCTAAAACAAAAATCCAGAAAATCACATTGTATGATTTTTTTTTTTTATAATTAATTTGCATTTTATTGCATGACATAAGTATTTGATCACCTACCAACCAGTAAGAATTCCGGCTCTCACAGACCTGTTAGTTTTTCTTTAAGAAGCCCTCCTGTTCTCCACTCATTACCTGTATTAACTGCACCTGTTTGAACTCGTTACCTGTATAAAAGACACCTGTCCACACACTCAATCAAACAGACTCCAACCTCTCCAAAATGGCCAAGACCAGAGAGCTGTGTAAGGACATCAGGTATAAAATTGTAGACCTGCACAAGGCTGGGATGGGCTACAGGACAATAGGCAAGCAGCTTGGTGAGAAGGCAACAACTGTTGGCGCAATTATTAGAAAATGGAAGAAGTTCAAGATGACGGTCAATCTCCCTCGGTCTGGGGCACCATGCAAGATCTCACCTCGTGGGGCATCAATGATCATGAGGAAGGTGAGGGATCAGCCCAGAACAACACAGCAGGACCTGGTCCATGACCTGAAGAGAGCTGGGACCACAGTCTCAAAGAAAACCATTAGTAACACACTATGCCGTCATGGATTAAAATCCTGCAGCGCACGCAAGGTCCCCCTGCTCAAGCCAGCGCATGTCCAGGCCCGTCTGAAGTTTGCCAATGACCATCTGGATGATCCAGAGGAGGAATGGGAGAAGGTAATGTGGTCTGATGAGACAAAAATAGAGCTTTTTGGTCTAAACTCCACTCGCCGTGTTTGGAGGAAGAAGAAGGATGAGTACAACCCTAAGAACACCATCCCAACCGTGAAGCATGGAGGTGGAAACATCATTCTTTGGGGATGCTTTTCTGCAAAGGGGACAGGACGACTGCACCGTATTGAGGGGAGGATGGATGGGGCCATGTATCGCGAGATCTTGGCCAACAACCTCCTTCCCTCAGTAAGAGCATTGAAGATGGGTCGTGGCTGGGTCTTCCAGCATGACAACGACCCGAAACACACAGCCAGGGCAACTAAGGAGTGGCTCCGTAAGAAGCATCTCAAGGTCCTGGAGTGGCCTAGCCAGTCTCCAGACCTGAACCCAATAGAAAATCTTTGGATGGTCCGTATTGCCGTATTGCCCAGCGACAGCCCCGAAACCTGAAGGATCTGGATGGAGGAGTGGGCCAAAATCCCTGCTGCAGTGTGTGCAAACCTGGTCAAGAACTACAGGAAACGTATGATCTCTGTAATTGCAAACAAAGGTTTCTGTACCAAATATTAAGTTCTGCTTTTCTGATGTATCAAATACTTATGTCATGCAATAAAATGCAAATTAATTACTTAAAAATCATACAATGTGATTTTCTGGATTTTTGTTTTAGATTCCGTCACTCACAGTTGAAGAGTACCTATGATAAAAATGACAGACTTCTACATGCTTTGTAAGTGGGAAAACCTGCAAAATCGGCAGTGTATCAAATACTTGTTCTCCCCACTGTACGTGTCCATTTATAAAGGAAGACCTACTCTGCATCTGAAAGGGAACCCTCCCTCTAGCTTAGTGCACCACTTGGTGGTATTGTATCTAGTCAAGAATACTGCATTATATAGTGAATAGGGTACCATTTCGGACGCATGGAACCCTACCCCCTATATACGGTATGGAAGTGTCGTCGCCCTACGTTAGGGCTGGGCGATATATCAAATTAATTAGAGTTTGTTTTTGCGCGATATTCCAAATGCCTGTAACGCATTTTTTTTAAAACTTTTTTTCAGTTTTATAAGCGTTTATGTCCGCTTGTCCTCATGTTGTCTGTGTTTTATAAATGTGCAGTGAACATAAGAAGAAAAAAAAATAATTCTATAAGGAATTGGCAGCTCATTCTGAGAAATAAGGTAGGCCACTTGATTTCAACGTCTGAACAAAGTGGACAAGCTAGCATTCTGTTCAATGAGTTGGAGACAGACGGAAGGTTGTGTTCATAACTGTTCAACCTTGTTAGCTTGCAAATAGATCCAAGTTGGCTAGACTTTAAATATAAAGATGGCTACTCACTAGCATGTGGGCTTATGCTTGAGAGATTGTTTGAGACCTGTGTTAATTTTCTATAATGCCTGCTACAAGTTGGTCAAATACACGTGTTTTAGCAAATGTTAATGCGGGTGTAGCAAAATGCTTGTGCTCCTAACTCTGACAGTGCAGTAATATCTAACAATATCTAACAATTACACAACATATACCCAATACACACATCTAAGTAAGGAATTAATTAAGAATATATACATATACGGACGAGCGATGTCAGAGCGGCATTCAGTAGAATAGTATAGAATACAGTATATATACATATGAGATGAGTAATGTAAAATATGTAAACATCATTAAAGTGGCCAGTGATTTGTATATTGAGCCTTGGTGGCAGGGCTCTCTGTATATTGAGCCTTGGGGGCAGGGCTCTCGGTATATCGAGCCTTGGGGGCAGTGCTCTCTGTATATTGAGCCTTGGGGGCAGGGCTCTCTGTATATTGAGCCTTGGGCAGGGCTCTCTGTATATTGAGCCTTGGGGGCAGGGCTCTCTGTATATTGAGCCTTGGGGGCAGGGCTCTCTGTATATTAAGGCTTGGTGGTCTTCTGCTCCCTGTGATGTATTTGTTTCTATTCTGAATGAAGTGGCTCTCCATGATTAATTCATGGCCTTGTATTTCTTCATAAAATATTTGCAGTACAAAGAAGATTTACCCAATTAATTATTAAAGTGAAACACAAGAGGGGATGTGGTGTGTGTGGTGTGTGTGGTGTGTGTGTGTGCATGCGTGCGTCTCCCTGGATGCTTGACCTAAGCAGAGCATGTGCTAGATCTCATGAGTGGGGGAGAGGGTCAGTGGTAAAAGTGCTGATGATCCTCTGAGGAGGTTGTTAGCCGTGGCGGCTAGCCAGGCAGAGAAACGCTAGCCAGGAGGTTACTCAGTTCCATTACAGTGATGTCTCTAATTCTTCCAGCTTCTTCAGATACAGCTCCCCATTTGAGTTCTATGAACCACTGTTACAGTGGAGCTAAAGCACCATCACCATAACAGCATATAATATGTGGGGGATATTATTATTTGTGACATGGCAATTTCACCCTTAATTTCCTGTGATGGGTTAAGTAAAGTTGTGTTGAATTGACGGAGGATATATTGAAGGTTGGCTTGGAAGAAAGGATGTCACCAGAGACGGTCATAACAGATAAAGTGATGATATCTAGGATAGCCAACACAGAGAAAGGTTAGTGTATACAGAGCTGGCACTTCACAGCTGACTGGCTGGATGTACACTGACCAGAAGAGAGGAGGGCTAGCTGAGAGATATCCAGCCTGCTTTAGTTCAGTTCAGAAGGGCCTGCACTCAGACTGACTGAGTGACTGAACCACACATACGCGCACGCACACAGTTCAGTAGTGTCTGTACTCTGAGTGTGCATCGCAAATGGAACCCTATTCGCCCTTTTTATGGGCCCTGGTCACAAGTAGTGGACTATATAGGGATGCAGTTTGGGATGCAGGCACTGACTGGGGCCCATACAGTACTGTATATCCAGGCACGGTGTATCTGTAGTCTGAGGCAGAATGGGTGAGTCAGGGATGACTGTCGACAACTCGCCCAGTCAGCCTCAGAACTACCACTGTGTGTTCTGCTAGGCCTGCGGCTATAGGCTGCCTGGGACAGTCTGTACACACACACACACACACCAGGGTTTCGTTAGGAAAATGTGGCACCGGACAACGTGACCGTTTTTGAGAAATTTACTAGACCCATTGGGTGTGTAACCCATTAGGGTGTCCACCCACGGTGTTCAGAGTGACAGAAATCACATTTAGATTATGGTAACATGCAACTCCTGTAATGAAGCAGCCAATAAAACATAATTTTCAAACATTTGCCAAAATGCAGTTAGCGGGAAAACACCATTCTAAACAACGCACCTGATGATGGGTTGCTAATAACAACTAGGAGCTATAGTGGTGTTTGTCAGACCATGAGACATCCCGAAAACTGGTCTTCTCATAAAAACGTCTGTAGCATCGGCCTACAAACCACTCTATGGATAGGGGAGACTCTCAAAAACGTGATGGTGTTCTCAGTTCTGGTCTATGACCCCCACAAGGTAACCCATACAAACTAATATAAGTATGGGGTTAAATATGTCAAAAAAATTTATGAATGTTTTATTCAATGCATTTCTATGGGCTATAGTAGTAAAGGCCAAATTCTATATTTTATCAAATATATTTTTGGGATACTTAAATAGGTCCTAGAGTAAAAAATGAATAGCTAAATAATCCATGTTATGACCATCTTGAAACAATTCCATTATGTTCACTTAGTACGACTTACACGTTTTGAGGTTAACCACGTGACAACAATTTTGAGAAACGAAAACGTTATTGAAATGAAACTGTTCCACGAAAATGCGCATGTGAAAAATCATAACTGGCACGCAGATCGGTAGAAATGGTAGGTAGGATAAATTGTAAACTTCATGGTCTGATTTTGGCTTTATGCTACTTTAAGGTAAGGTAAGACATATGAAATAAAACATTCAGGTTTCAAGCAATTGTAGGTATGCTTTCAATATGCATACTACCTCCAGGTCACATTGTAAAGTGGTGGGTGACTCGCTGATAGCCTGTTGCCTGCACTTGAATGGTGAATGTGAGGCACGCTACAAGTAGCATTTGAGAAATAAAAATAGTAGCTATTTTTAATCATGTACCAACACTGTTTTTAACATGTGATTTGCATTTAAAATTGTTGTACAATGAATGGGCTTATAAAACCACTTGTTGCAGCAGAAATCGCACTCAAAATAGGTTCTGTATGCTGTGCGCGTGTGATAGTTGTGTTTGATAAATAAAATGCATGATGACTAATGAAAATACATACACGCCAATTTAATTCCACAACATTATGCAAATTAACCTATAGACCGATAAGCATGATGTTCAAATGTATTTCCATCGACTGGTATTTCCATCAATTAATAAAAATCATTATTTTGCAATGGAATTTAATGTATCCTTGTCATTTTAGCCGGCAACAGTTTTATCAGCTTTTCATTTTTTTTTATCGGCCAAAAACGGAAACACACACACACACACACACACTCGTATTCACTGAGGTGACGTGAAAAGGTGTTTTGACGGCTGAGTGCACAGGGAGAAGTGGGTACTGTGTGTGTGGTGCAGTGAAGATGGGGGGGTCGGTGGTGTGGGGTTCAGGGTGTCTAGTGGTACTCACTATACCAGGCAGTCCATGCCTGTAGTGTCTTTGTATAGGTCAGTGTCACTCACTGGTAATAATTTAAAGGAATACATCAATATTTCAGTGCCTCAGGCAGACTTGATGGATACAGTTCTACAGTGTATTGAAGCGTATTGATTTTTTTTTTAATGTAATGGACCTCGGTGTAACGCGTCAGTAAATTACCCCTTGCATGATATTTCCTAGCATAAATCATTTCCAGGCAACTGCTCATTTATTACAGCACAATGCCACATTGGCAATCATACTTCCGTCAATACTACTACTACCACAGGGTGTTAGCCTACCTAGAAATCATTGTGGGTAAAATAATACGTAAAATCACACAGCACCACAGGGCTGAATTCTAACCGTTTTATTGAAAAGAGACAAGGATGCTGAGATGAAACCGAAACAGTGCAGCTATGAGGAAAAAAAGAGAATCTCCTAGCTGTAGAGTTCTGAGCTTGCATTAATTCCCAAATTAATTGCAGGCAGACTTTACGGGGATAAAAGCTGAAATCCCAGCCCTAAACCCATGGGCCTTTTCCCTCTCCTCTCTCGCCTGTAAACTCCTAACCATGATGTACATAATTTATACTGTCAGTGTATATTAAAGAAAAAGCAGTGCAGAAGAGTACAGGGGAAATGACTCAGTGGCCTAGATGCAATGTTTCCTTTTTAGCGTTCTTTCCCCCCGCCTCTCGTTCTTTCATTCCGTCGCCTTTTCGTTTTCTCTCTCTTACTATCTCTTGTGCACGCTTTGTCTCTTCCATTCTCTGTTAATTTTTCTCGTTCTCTCGCTCATTCTCCTTTTCCGTCTTTTGTGCCTGTGTTGATCTCTCTGGTTCTCAATTTTTTTTATAGAACTGATGAAAGGATGTAGGCAAGGCTTGCTACACTAGATCACACAACACTTGCACTTTGTTTTCTGATCAAACTAGTCTGTCGACTTGCGTCTTCACTAACACGCTTGTTTGCAAATTGAATGAGAGCGCGCGCCACACATATTTCCCTTGTTTGACAGACCGTAGAGGGGAAGTTGCAGGGGATTTTTTGGCGGTTGAGTTTTTTCTACAGAGAATGCTTTGTTTTTTCTAGCTTTACCAAAATCAACTGCCTCTTTCAAAATGGCTGCCCCCTTGTTGGAAGGTTAGGCTATAACCTACTTCATCCAGCCTATTCTAAAGTTGATAGAGCTGAAATGATGGTGTAGTTCATAAATGTATGCCAATTAATCACAACTTCTCTGAGAGCTCAGTGACTGGTCACAGCATGACATCATTACACCCACTTCAAGAACAAGGCCTTGGAGAGCGAATCTGGGGCTGCATCGCAATACTATAAATTTCCTTCCTCTCCTTGTCTCTTTTCCTTCATTTACACTTATGAAAAAGGTGACTGTAAATTCTCAATAGGCTATAGTGCCATCCATCATATTGCTGTCACATATCCTGTGTGGAAGAGAAAAGAAGACACTATTGAGGTCCACCCCTAGTATCAAAGAGCTATCCAGTGTGTGTTCCAATCAGTACAGAGAAAAGTGAGGAAAGTAACTTTAGACTATTTAGATGGTCTCTAGGGACAACCTTTTCTCCTACTGGTCTCCGTACAGTGAGGGTCTCTACTGATCTCCGTACAGTGAGGGTCTCTACTGATCTCCGTACAGTGAGGGTCTCTACTGATCTCCGTACAGTGAAGGTCTCTACTGATCTCCGTACAGTGAGGGTCTCTACTGATCTCCGTACAGTGAGGGTCTCTACTGATCTCCGTACAGTGAGGGTCTCTACTGATCTCCGTACAGTGAGGGTCTCTACTGATCTCCGTACAGTGAATGAAATTCAACTCCTTCCCTCTCATCCTGCCCTAGTTACGCCATCCTCCGCCAAACCCCAAATCACTCAAACAGTTCTAGTCTTGACACCTCATCTCATTGCAGCGAGGCCATTGACCCCATTAACACACTCTGATCTAATGTGTAGAGCCAAAGTATTATCTGTTCATTTGATATTTTAAATATTTAATGGCGTAAAGCTCATGAGCGGCTCTGGGTTTGCGTGTATGCCAGAGCCTGCTGTGGGTTTTGTCTTTTTGCGCTGCGCTTGATTCTGTGTTCGCTCTCTGCGTCCCAAATGACACCCTGTTTCCTATATAGTGCACTGCTTTTGACCAGAGCCCTATGGGCCATGGACAAAAATAGTGTACTATACAAGGAATATGTTACTATTTGAGGCGCAGCCATGCAAGCAGACCGCTATTAATCTTCCTGGTTCTCTTGATTGGAAAATCCTGTTGGGCTTTAGCATCAGAGCAGCCCTTTACAACCCCCTCCCTCCTCTCTGAAACTAGAGCAGTTGGTGTGGTAGTGTGTGCTGGGAATTGTGTGTGTGTGTAAATTCTGTATGTTATAATATAGTGTGTACAGTAGTATTTGTGTTTGAGTTTCAGTGTTTATGTTTGACTGTGTGTACTCAGTACCGTCCAGTGGGGGTGTGGGTGTGTGGGTGTGTGTGTGTGTGTGTGTGTGTGTGTGTGTGTGTGTGTGTGTGTGTGTGTGTGTGTGTGTGTGTGTGTGTGTGTGTGTGTGTGTGTGTGTGTTTGCTCATCCACACACTCTTCTCATGCATTTTACATGGCCTAGTGGGAGCCCAGCTGGGGCTGTAGACATTTCACCAAAAGCACTTGTTACGGTTATGTCAGGGGCATCCATGGGACTGTGTGTGTGTGTGTGTGTGTGTTACAGTTGTGTCAGGGGCATCCATGGGAGTGTGTGTGTGTGTGTGTTATGGTTGTGTCAGGGGCATCCATGGGAGTGTGTGTGTGTGTGTGTGTGTGTGTGTTATGGTTGTGTGTGTGTGTGTGTCCATGGGGCTGTGTGTGTGTGTGTGTCCATGGGGCTGTGTGTGTGTGTTACGGTTGTGTCAGGGGCATCCATGGGACTGTGTGTGTGCGTCTAGTCCTCCTCCATGTACTGTATCAGCTTTGGCAGTTGGTAGTTGGCAGAGCTACGCAGGCCTGTAATAGCCAGCCTGTCAGTCGATGCTGAAGCTGCCTGAAACCAAACCCTAGCCATGACACAGCGGGTGTAATTCATAGTTAATCCATACACACTGACGGAGTCATGTGGGACAGATTTTGTACTGCAGCACTCACCAGTATCTCGTTTGCAGGGCTGTTGAAAATCAATGTGGCTGGGAATTGATAGCGTCATAAACTGACCTACGGTCATTGCCCAGGCACAGTCGATGGCAATACAGTTGAGCTGTTTTCCACACATGATGGGAATGAGTACTTATCAAATGGTGGTGACGTTCATTTCAATGGTCCGGCTATATCTATAACTGCAAACGGCAGCCCCATGTCAAACCATGGCTGTCAATCAGAACACTCGGATCCAGTATGGGAATTACAATAACCCAAGTACAATAGATGGTCTTGGGTTGGGTACATCTCAGTTGTCTAAAGTTGCTTCCTCCTCCTATGGATCCTGTCATTTAGTATGGGAAATGCATTTAGTATGGGAAATGCATTTAGTATGGGAAATGCAATTACCTCCATGACCCTTTTAAGGTAGTAGTCTCTGGTTGGCTGCGTCATAATAAGTCTGAGGTGTCTCTGTCTGGAATGATGTAGCGGAGTTGGACAGGCTGGCTAGAAGAGGTTGGTCAGTCCCAATGTATTTTAATCCTAGTCAATTCAGGAAGTTAAGCGGACATGGATTTTAAATAGCCAAGGCAAGAGAACAGCAACATGGGGTAATTTACTAAAGCCTTGTTCCTTCATTAACTGGAATTGATGTGCACATTGGAGTCAAGTGAATTTCCTACCTAGACTGATCTAGGGTCGGTTATGAATTTTCCCCTATTGTTTAAGGATATGATTCAAGGGATAAGTAATCTGATCCTAGACCTCTTTACCCAGAGCAAAGGAATTGACTTCAATGCAGGACTTCAGTTTCCTATCCAACTAAACTGGATTTTGAACGACTATGGCCAGCTCGTGAATTAGATCCATTAGTCTGGTCAGGAAGGGGATTGAGAGACTTGGCCATTAAAGCCTAACCTTTTTTAGAATGTCATTAAAGCCTACTGACCTCATGCCAACCAACGGCTTAATGCCCAGTCAACCCCTGATTTACAAACAGTCTATTCACCAAACCCCTGACCAACGGTCACTACTCCTGGGGGAGGCAACGGAGGATGTGATTGGACAGATGTTGTGTAGGAGGAGGAAGTAGCCTGGTGTTGGCTAAACTACATGTGATAACCTTTAGCCTGAATGATGGATAAATACATAGTGTACACGCTGTGTTAGGCCGTAGGCAGTTACAGAAAACAAGGCCACATGTATTAAGAGTTTGTCACATAGTCAGGAAAATGTCTTGGCCCTAGTAGAGAGTACATCAGTGTAATAGTTGGGCTAGTTTATGTATGAATCATTCTTCCATTCTGTTTTGGTAAGGTCATCTTCCCAGAGAACCAAACTGTCAGTGAAAAGTTCACAGATTATTTTGGGATCTGTGATGGTGGTTCGCCGCCGTACGATGACGTGAGTTCACTCAGGCCTCGGGATCCTGTCTCTGACGAAGGGGGTGTCATGTCAGGAGACTGCTCCAACGTGTGTGTGTGTGTGTGTGGGGGGGGGTGTGTAGGCAGGCCACACAAACACTGAGCTTTGCCCTTTTGTTGCCTCTGTTGGTTTACCAGCAGCAGTCATGAACCAACAGGAAGTACACACACACACACACACACACACACACACACACACACACACACACACGATCATCATAGCCTACAGTATTGCCTTCATCCCATTTAGGGCCATGACTGTCTTTGAATTTTAGCCAGGCAAATGTACACAGTCGCAGACATAACCGTTGGGTTAAAAAAGAAACACCTGGCTTTTTTCTGCAACTTCACTATTACCGTTACACTTTATTATCAGTAGCATTTCATTAATATTCAAGTTATTATTAAAAAAGCAAAACGCAAACAGGCACCTGTGGTCAGAGACGGAGTCCAGACAAGCTAGACCTACTTTAGGAAACTTTATTAGCAAACTCATACACGCACACCCACCCACATAAAATAACCATCCATCAATCAAAGCCACCTGCAGCGCATCTCACTCAGACACGTAAGCAAATCACATTCGTCCTTTCCTAAAAATGTATTAAAAACCTTAGCTTCAAATCCTTTCTGTAGGATATATCCCCCCCAAATTCAAGGATAACACTAAATCTGTGTAGCCTATCATATAAATTGAGGAGGAAAGTTTCAAGGGGGATATATGGAGATCGAGGTGATGGGTATGAAGATGACATTGAGTCCCCAAGCCAGCAAGGTGTAAAAAAGATCTGCCTTTCTGCCCCTGAACAATGCGTTCAGTTGCATTCAACCGAAACAACTCGGTATCCCCTTTCCCTATCTTATTTATCAGCGATCCTTAGTCTATAAATTAAGAAAATATTCCGTATCAAATTATACCATGCCATGTTGGATAGGATTGGCACATTGTCCATTTGACACAACATTAGCGCATACCGGGCCATCAAGCCTGAACAACCTGGTTGAATAATTAATGAATAGGCAGACACATCCAGCCTTTTTTTTTTTTTTTTTTTAAAGATCCATTTATTTACTAGCAAGCAATGAAAATGTGCATTGTTTAAAAGAAAGTCCACACATCAAAAGATTTGTTTTAATGACGGCCATAGTTTATAGCAGGGCTCTCCAACCCTGTTCCTGGAGAGCTACAGTCCTGTAGCCGTTTTACTCCAACCCTCATCTAACTCACCTGATAAACTGAACCAGGTTAATTACAAGATGTTTTTTTTATACATCTTTTTTTTTTTTTTTAAATAGGTAGGCCAGTTGAGAACAAGCAGGAGGGTAGCTCTCCAGGAACAGGGTTTGAGAGGCCTGGCCTAATGAAAAGACGAGGAGATGTAGACCATTTAATAGACTGACTATATAAGCAAAACAATTGCTTGTAATCATTAGTAAACACTTACACTATTAGGTCAAGTTGATCTACATGAAAATAAAGTTAATACAAATAAATAAAAGGCCTATTTTTAAAGGTTTTGATGGTTATTTTTATTTTCATGGCGGTCTTCATCCGTAACAGTCAGTTACATGGTTATTCAATTACCGTCAAAGCCGTAATCCCAATCCCCAAGCACCTTTTCCACTGCTGGGTGGATTCTAGTACTTCACTTTTGCAGAGTCCGAGAGAGATGAGTTTGCGTTGGCTTGATCTGTTCCACTGAACTGGAATAAGTGTGTCAGTGAGTGAACAGATTAACGTGCCGACTGCTGCGTGTGTGTAAAATGAGTTCAGAGAATGACAGTCAAGGCTGGCTGCATGTCTATTGTCATTTATCAGAATAACTCTTTGCCCAGATTTGTGTCCTGTATTTACTTCTGTGTCTTCCTGCATGTGTGTGCATGCATGTGTGTTTTGTCTGCTCATGCGTGACTGCGTGCGACCTTTGGAGGAGAGATGTGTTCCCCTTCACCGTTCATCTACCTCTGACTGTAAACTGGAAACCATAAAGCTTCCCCTTCACGCCCAACAAACAGGGTACTTATGTATTTTGTATATTCAAATTGGAAAGAGAAAATCTAGGTTAGCTCCAGCCCTGGGGTGGATGTAGACTTTTTTTCCCCTCTTGTTCTCCTGGGGAAAATGACTAGTTGTTGAAGCGCACAACTCCAAGAAACACAGCTTGATTGAGTGTTTTTGTAAAAAAAAACATCTTCAAATCCCACGCCATCGTGTGTCAGGCCAGTGACTCAGCTACGCAGAGGTGGTAGTAGATGCTCGGAAGTCGGAACTCCCATCTACTGCCTTGCCCTTGTGCAGTATGTATGTATGTGTGTGTGTGTGTGTGTGTGTGGTCGTGTAGGCTGTTGATGAAATAAAACATGGATTCAAAGTTGATTCATGTGCACCGGAAACAGCGGGTGTAAACAGTACAATGAAACGCTTACTTGCCGCTCGCCATCAACAGTGCAGAATAAATGTGAAGTAACATGGAGGCTATAGCAGATCTTGAACCAGATGGCCCTACAGACCCCTAAATCTTGCATTCCTCCTTTCCTCCTCCTTAACTCTATTCCCCTTCCTTCCTTCCTTCCTTCCTTCCTTCCTTCCTTCCTTCCTTCCTTCCTTCCTTCCTTCCTTCAATCCTTCCAAGTATAAATACTATTTATACTTGTTGAACTACAATCATTTAACATTTTCTGAAAAGCTCCATAGGATTGAATGGGAAGTACACTAGATATATACAAAAGTATGTGGACACCCGTTCAAATTAGTGGATTTGACTATTTCAGCCACACCTGTTGCTGACCGGTGTATAAAATTGAGCACACCGCCATCCAATCTCCATAGACAAACATTGGCAGTAGAATGGCCATACTGAAGAGCTCAATGACTTTCAACCTGGCACCATCATAGGATGCCACCTTTCTTGCTGACATTGAGGGAGCGTTGTTGTCCTAGCATCACACTGCCAGGTCTTTTGACCACCTAACTATAGGCTGTCTCATCGTCGTTGGTGATCAGGCCTATCACCGTCTTGTTGTTGGCAAACTTAATGATGGTGTTGGAGTCGTGGCTGAACAGGGAGTGCAGGAGGGGACTAAGCACACACCCCTGAGGGGCCCCCGTGTTGAGGGTCAGCGTGACGGATTGTTGTTGCCTACACTCACCACCTGGGGGCGACCCATCAAGAAGTCCAGGATCCAGTTGCAGAGGGAGGTGCTCAATCCCAGGGTCCTTAGCTTAGTGATGTGCGTGAAGGGCGCTATTATGTTGAATGCGGAGCTGTAGTCAATGAGCAGGATTCTTACGTAGGTGTTCCTTTTGTCTTTTGTCTTGGGGCGGTATGCGAATTGCAGTGGGTCCAGGGTGTCTGGGATGATGGTGACCAGCCTTCCAAAGAAATAGTCATTTCAAATCAGATCAAATGTTATTGTTCACACACACGTGTTTAGCAGATGTTATTGCAGGTGTAGCGAAATGCGATATCGGAGCGGCATTGGACTAAGATACAGTGGCATAGTATAGAATACATGTGAGATGGGTGATGTAATGTATAAACAAAATTAAAGGGACTAAGATACCATAGTAGAGTACAGTTTGTACATATGAGATGCGTAATGAAGTATACGGAAACATTATTAAAGTGGCTAGTATTCAATTTCTTAAAGTGACGAGTGATTTCTAATCTATGTCTATAGGCAGCAGCCTCTGATGTGCTATTTATGACTGTTTAACAGTCTGATGGCCTTGAGATAAAAGCTGTTTTTCAGTCTCTCGGTCCCAGCTTTGATGCACCTGTACTGACCTCGCCTTCTGGATGATAGCGGGGTGAACAGGCAGTGGCTCGGGTGGTTGATGTCCTTGATGATCTTTTTGGCCTTCCTATGGAATCGGTTGCTGTAGGTATCCAGGAGGGCGGGAAGTTTAACCTCTGTTAATGAGTTGGGCAGACCGCACCACCCTCGGAAAGCCTTGCAGTTGTGGGCGGAGCAGTTGTCGTACCAGGCAGGGATACAGCCTGACAGGATCCTTTCAATTGTGCGTCTGTAAAAGTTTGAGGGTTTTAGGTGTTAAGCCAACTTTCTTTAGCCTCCTGAGGTTGAAGAGGCGCTGGTGGACCATTTCAGTTTGTCAGTGATGTGAACGCCGAGGAATTTGAAGCTTTCCACCTTATCCACTGCGGCCCCATCGATGTGGATAGGGGGGTGCTCCCTCTGCTGTTTCCTGAAGTCCACGATCATCTCCTTAATTTTGTTGAAGTTGAGTGACAGATTATTTTGCTGGCACCACACTCCCAGAGCCCTTACCTCCTCCCTGTAGGTTGTCTCATCATTGTTGGTAATCAAGCCTATCACTGTGTTGTCTGCAAACTTGATGATTGAGTTTGCAGATTCCACTGAGGCGTTTTTGGCCACGGCGTCATGGTTGTACAGGGATTCCAGGAGGGGACCCAGTGTTGAGGATCAGCGAAGTGGATGTGTTGTTTCCTACATTCAGTGTCTACATTAAAGATGAGCTTGGAGGGTGCTATGGTGTTTATTGCTGAACTATAGTCAATGAACAGTATTCTTACATAGGTATTCCTCTTGTCCAGATGGGATAGGGCAGTCTGCAGTGTGGTGCCGATTGCATCGTCTGTGGATCTATTGGGGCGGTAAGCAAATTGAAGCGGGTCCAGGGTGGCAGGTAAGGTGGAGGTGATATGATCCTTGACTAGAGGTGAGTGCTACGGGGCGATAGTCATTTAGTTCCGTTACCTTTGTTTTCTTATGTACAGGGACAATGGTGGCAATTTAGACAGGTTACTTTGGCAGTCTTGGGCACAGGGATGATGGTGGTCTGCTTGAAACATGTAGGTATTACAGACTGGGTCAGATTGAACAGGTTGAACATTTCAGTGAAGACACTTGCCAGCCGGTCTGCGCATGCTTTGAGTATGCATCCTGGTAATCAGTCTGGCCCTGCTGCCTTGTGAATATTAACCTGTTTAAAGGTCTTACTCACTCCGGCTACAGAGAGCGTGATCACGCAGTTGTCCGGAACAGCTATTGCGCTCATGCATGGTTCAGTGTTGCTTGCCTCGAAGCGAGCATAGGAGCTCGTTTGGTAGGCTCGCGTCACTGGGCAGCTTGTGGCTTGGTTTCCCTTTTATTATCAGTGATCGTTTGCAAGCCCTGCCACATCCGACGAGCATCAGAGCCGTAGTAAAATTCGAAGTTAGTCCTGTATTGGTTCGTAGCTGGATTACTTATAAGCGTCCAGATTAGTGTCCCGCTCCTTGAAAGCGACAGCTCTAGCCTTTAGCTCAGTGGGGATGTTGCCTGTACTCGATGGCTTCTGGTTGGGATATGTACGTACGGTCACTGTGGGGGGTTGGCGTTGTCGATGCACTTATTAATGAAGCCGGTGACTGATGTGGTAAACTCCTCAATGTCATCTGAGGGCAGAAACGTTATGTACAAAAAAGTTAGTATCAGCGCAAAAAATACATACAAAATAGCACAATTGATCAGAAGCCCGTAAAATTGCTGCTATTCCCTCCAGCACCATTCAACTCCATCCTTACATGATATGTGAATCATAGATATTTCTCGTATGTCTGAACGAAAATGGGCTAAATCCGACTCATGAAATGTCCAGCACCAAATGATTTTACCTGTTCAGGTGCCAAAAATCATTGTTCTTCTTCCCATGAAGGTGACATGTCTGAGCATACATTTCTACCATATTCAGTAGTAGGCTATACAAGGCACGGAACGGCAAACATCGTCATATTTAATACGTAGGCCAATTATTAAAAATCAATTTTATTAATTTAAGAGCTTTGCACACCTGGATTGTGCGATATTTGCCCATTTATTATTTTCATTCAATTCTTCAAGCTCTGTTAAGGTGTTGGGGATCATGGCTAGACAGCAATTGTCAAGTCTTGCCGTGTGTGTGTGTGTGTGTGTGTGTTTGTTTGTTTGTTTCAAAAATCATGCCATATAACTTATTATGTGAGTTGTTTAGCCAAATTTAACTTCTGAACTAATTTAGGCTTGCCTAAACAAAGGGGGTAAATACTTCTGCAACAACTATTTTATTGTACAATTTGTAAAAATGTCATTTTTTTTTCACTTTGAAAATATTTTGTGACAAACAAATTACAATTACATCTTTCTAACACAACAAAATGTGAAAAAAGTTCAAGGGGGTATAGACTTTTAGACTTTTTATAGGCACTGTATTTCTAACAGACACATCTGGATTCAGGATATGGTGCACATCCACAAAACAAATATGGAAAGGGTCAACTTACCCTACAAGGTCCGGAGCCTGCAGGTTTTCTATTCTTCCTGATAATTCTACCTGATAATAAATTGCACACACCTGGTGTCTTAATGTCTAAATCAGTCCCTGATTTAGAGGGTAACAATTAAAAAATGCAATGGAACTGCCTTCGAGGTCCAGAGTGGAATTTGAAGGCTATAGAATATACAAAATGTGTAATGTAAGGATATCCCCTGATATGGACCCTTTTCACCCACTGTGTCCTGACACTAAGGTTAGGCTACCATTTAGATTAGATACAGATCTTATGGATCTAGACTAGACTAGAGTAGATAGGTAGGTTAGGTTAGGTTAGGTAGGTTAGGTTAGGTAGGTAGGTACTTTATTGACCCCAGATGGGAAATTTTCTTTGTCAAGCAGCTACGAACGACACAGGACAGGTGCAAATTGCCAGAACAAAATACACAAAAGACAGATACACGATACATGATACACAGTACGGCAGTAAGAAAAAGTATAAAAATACAAGAGGAGTTTCTTTGCCATGGACCCAAAATGTCGATGTTTTGTTCCCCGAGCCACTTAGTTATCACTTTTGCCTTATGGCAAGGTGCTCCATCATGCTGGAAAAGGCATTGGTCGTCACCAAACTGTTCTTGGATGGTTGGGAGAAGTTGCTCTCAGAGGATGTGTTGGTACCATTCTTTATTCATGGCTGTGTTCTTAGGCAAAATTGTGAGTGAGCCCACTCCCTTGGCTGAGAAGCAACCCCACACATGAATGGTCTGAGGATGCTTTACTGTTGTGATGACACAGGACTGATGGTAGCGCTCACCTTGTCTTCTCCGGTGTTTTCCGGATGGCCCAAACAATCGGAAAGGGGATTCATCAGAGAAAATGGCTCTACCCCAGTCCTCAGCAGTCCAATCCCTGCACCTTTTGCAGAATATCAGTCTGTCCCTGATTTTTTTCCTGGAGAGAAGTGGCTTCTTTGCTGCCCTTCTTGACACCAGGCCATCCTCCAAAAGTCTTTGCCTCACTGTGCGTGCAGATGCACTCACACCTGCCGGCTGCCATTCCTGATCAAGCTCAGCACTGGTGGTGCCCTGATCCCGCAGCTGAATCAACTTTAGGAGAAGGTGCTTGCTGGACTTTCTTGGGCGCCCTGACGCCTTCTTCACAACAATTGAACCTCTCTCCTTGAAGTTCTTGATGATCCGATAAATGGTTGATTTAGGTGCAATATCCTTGCCTGTGAAGCCCTTTTTGTACAAAGCAATTATGACGGCACGTGTTTCCTTGCAGGTAACCATGGTTGACAGAGGAAGAACAATGATTTCAAGTACCACCCTCCTTTTAAAGCTTCCAGTCTGTTATTCTGACTCAATCAGCATGACAGAGTGATCTCCAGCCTTGTCCTCACTGACATGATGGCAGCTGGTCCTTTAGTGGCAGGGCTGAAATGCAGTGGAAATGTTTTTTGGGGATTAAGTTCATTTTCATGGCAAAGAGGGACTTTGCAATTAATTGCAATTCATCTGATCACTCTTCATGACATTCTGGAGTATATGCAAATTGCCATCAACACTGAGGCAGCAAACTTTGTGTAGACTTTTGGCAACGACTGTACTATATGCAATGAAAAAAAAAGATAGTACTGACAGGATACTAATATACAGTCCTGAGTGAATGACTACGTAAGTCCAAGAATTACTTACAATATTGTATGTGATATGATATAACAACTGTATATGAATATGTGTATATACAGTCCTGAATAAATGTGCTGAATGAGTGATTACAGACCAGAAAGTTACTCACGGATGGATGGAGGCCTAATTGTTAAACTAGGTCCTAACACCCCAACCGTCCAGGTCTACGTTGCCGACAGCATGGCACCCAGGTGAGGCATTAAATAGTCTAATAGCCGCCAGCAGGAAGGACCTGCTGTAGCACTCTCTGGCACACCGTGGTGGGATCAGTCTGTGACTGAAGGTGCTCCTTTGCATTCTAACCATGGCATGCAGAGGATGGGTGACTTTGTCCATGATGGCCAGCAGTTTGGCCAGGATCCTTCTCTCTGCCACCTCCTATAGAGTGTCAAGGTTAATCCCCAGAACAGAGCTAGCCTTCCTGATCAGCTTATTTACCCGAGAAGTATCACCAGCCTTTATGTTGGCGCCCCAGCACTGCAAAAAATATGGCGCTGGCCACCACAGACTGGTAGAAAGTATGCAGTAGTTTACTGCACACGTTGAAGGCTCCTCAGAAAGTACAGTCGGCTCTGGCCCTTTTTGTACAGGGCTCCGGTGTTACCAGCCCATTCCAGCCTGCTGTCCATATGGACTCCCAGGAACTTGTATGAACCAACCATTTCCACATCCAACCCCTGTATAAGGACTGCAGTCGGTTGGGCCTTGGTTCTCCTGTAGTCCACCCCCATCTCCTTTGTTTTGCTGATGTTGAGCAAATTCATTGATTGTGCTCCTAAGGGTCAGTGCATTGTTGGTGCTCTATGAGGAGCAGCAATACTGTAGTAGTACAGTAGTTCTAACAGCACCCCACCTCACGCTTCACTCCCTGTTGACTCAGCTGTTGACTGCTGCCTGCCTGTCATAGGTGCTTGATCAGGTGATCAGGTGTGATGGGCTGGTCCTTTTTTCTATTTCTGCCTGCTTTCCATCCATATCTCTCTATCTCTCTCTATATCTTTCTCCCTCTGTCTTCCATCCATCCATTTTCCCCCACCCCCGCCCATGCTCCTTCTCCCCCCCCCTCCCTCTAAGTCCCTGCTCGCCCTCCCCGATTTCATTAAAAGTGTAATGATCCACTGTGAATGTCACTGGGACACATTCTCAACTGAATGTGTAAAACTAGCTGTGAGTGATTTGTTTAAATATTTACTCCATCAGGTGCAGAGTGACGGGGCACTCTACTTGTTTGTTTCATTCATGTTGGTGGGTGTACTCTGCGTTTATGAGGGCATGTCTTGCGCTTACTCGCACACAAACACTGCACACACCGCATTCAGCCTATCACATTGCTGTATGTGGGTGTACTGTGCATCCGTTTGTCTTGGTTTGCACTTATTCACACACTCAAACACACACAGCACAGAGTCAAACACAGAATAACACACCCTGTATTCCAAAATGATGATCTCAACAAACCACCTCCACTTGGAATTGAGGGATCATCTTTTCTCTGACCCTAAAGAAGCTCTATGGCTTTAATATCCAACCACACTTCGCTCAGGGTGAGAGGGATAGTCTATGGCTTTAATATCCAACCACACTTCGCTCAGGGTGAGAGAGAGGGATAGTCTATGGCTTTAATATCCAACCACACTTCACTCAGCATGAGAGAACTGGATAGTGGCCCATTAAGTTGTAAGTTTTAAGGCTATTTCCCAGTGTGTGTAATGAGTGTGTGTGAGTGGGACTGAGTGTGTTTGTTTATTATTGAGTGTGTGACTGAGTGCCTATGCTCCCAGAGAAAGGTGTTGCATGGGAGGTGTTAAAGAACATGGAGCAGTCCCCAAAGCCTTGCCAGAGGAGCTGCTTTTTTAAGCTGGGGCAGGACTGAATATTGCATATTGCCACTTAGATGGATTATATATACGAACGACCGCCTATGTTTGGTCTTATGTAGCAACATTTTAATTTGTGTTTTTACGTTGGATAAAAGTAGGGACTCAGAGATAGAAAGAGGTATATCATACACTAGAGTTGAAGAACAATGGGAAAGTAATTCTGGTTTGAAAGTTGATCATTGTAACCCCACTTTTGAGAAAATGGCCCTTGAATGTTTTGCTACCTACTGGAGAACTCTTCTTTGTCTACACCCCTCTTAAGCCTAAGCCCCGCCCATCTCTTTAAGGATTCACGAGGCCATGTGGTAAACACACGCTATATCAAATAAAATCTATGTTTGTCACATGCACAGGATACAGAAGGTGTAAATGGTACAGTGAAGTGGTTACTTGCATAGTAGCAACATCAAAATCTGAAAGTGCCCAGATACAAATATTTTATAAATATTTTATCATTGCTTACCCGACACAATTGTCAAAATGTATATGTCATGTGAAGGAAATGCTATAACCACCCCTCATCCACATCTAGCTAAGTGGATGGGTCACTACTATGTCTAGACATGTACACATGTTCATGAAATACAATAGATGGCCGTAATCACCCCCAGACACACCTGGCTAATTTGGGTCATGTAATTATCCGGCCGAAGAGTCTTTTGTTTAGACGTGTAGCTTGCTAGGTAGTCAGCTAGCTAAACAATGAACAGGCATAATCCTAACTCGTACTACTACCAATACAAACATTGTCTTAGCTGTAGTATGAATCTGCAAGTAGCTAACCCTAACAAACTAGGTTCAATGTTAGCCAGCTAACATTAGGCTATAACTAGCAATGCAAATGTAATTTTCCAAATTTGAAACTTGTATCTGAAAATTTAGCTAGACTCTTACCCATGGATGAATGCTTCACGGCAGACTGGAACCATTTCAACTCCATTTTGTTTGGCCAGCGTTGTGTAAAGTCACTCCGGTTCACACTGACCGTGGGTTGTGCAGAAAGTAGGCCATCACTTTTTCTAACTGATCTGTTGATAGCGTCAGAAGGCATTTCTGCCAAAAAAATGCATTTTGATAAACAAATAAATGTTTAAGTTCAAATGCCTCCTGTGAAGTAGTACATGCTTTTTCAATGTACTATAGCTCAATCAGCATCCATGTCCTTCTAGTGAGTGCCTTTTAACTGAACAGCTGAGATTAAGATTGATGGAGATTTTAAAGTGTTAAATATAGCACGCTATCATCAGTCATACTATTAAACAAGACAGCACCTACTATTAGTAGCTGTATTCAGCCCTGGTGAAGTTGTCACTCAGAGTATAGGTATATTATTGTAAAGGGAAAGTGAACTGTAGAGGTGGGTCTTGTGCTTTTATTGTGTAGTAATAGTGGGCCAGGGCCTGTATTCATAAATACAGTGCCTCAAAGTAGTAGTGCTGATATAGGATCAGGTCCTCCCTGTCCATTTTAATGTTATTCATCATGCTCTAAAAGGCTAAACTTATCCTAGAGCAGCAAGGTTTATGAGATCTAGTTTAGTGTAACTCCCATGATTTGTAGTGAATCTTCATAGAGTAGGCATATTATGTTCAGTGTCACTAAGCTGTTGAGATGTGAGCTGCTCCGACTGCTCTGAAAATCTCAAAAGAAATCCTGCTTTGTAGCAGCAAACTATTTGTGTGGGTGTGTGTCCGTTATTATTCACGCTATCTGAGATGAGTCACGTCTATAAAATCCCAACTGGCACCAAAACATGACTCTGATAGTTATTTGTTATTGACGGTTGTGGGTGTGAGTTAACTGCCTTGTTTGTACATGCTGTCATAGACTGTAGGCCTACATCATGTGTTGGTACAGGTGTGTATCAACATTTTCTACAACGGGTTGGTCAGAATAAGCATTGTGATTGGTTGAGATGCATTCTAATCCGTACAACATGATTTACCTGTACAGTTTGTGTAAACATGCAAGTATTCACTTATCTGTAAATATAACTGTATACCTAACTGTACAGCTAATTTAACCATGCAAAATTTTCACTTACCTGTTCATTTACCCATTCTGTCTATTAAGTAAACTATTATTACCCTCGCTCATATCATACGCATTAGCTACTGAAGTATTTCTCTGCCATCAACCTGTATAGTATAGTTAACCATCCAACATCCACCAATGTATAGTGTACATATTCAGCCAACCACTCATACTACGCAATGTCCTTTTATAGCTTTTTTTTGCACTCCAGATATCCTGTATTTCTATACTTTTTCATACTGCCGCTCTATGTATCATGTACCGTGTATCTGTCTTTTGTGTACTTTCGTTGTGGCATTTTGCACCTGCCCTGTGTTTTTGTTGTAGCTGCTTGATAATGAAATTTCCCCCCCGGGGGATCAATAAAGTACCTATCTATCTATCTATCTATCAAAAATAGGCTACTTGTTTTCTGTTCTGAGTATGATCACTGCACATCCACTACCCATCAGCCCAGCCAGGCAATTTGTTAACTTGATCTCTGCTGTGAAAAGCATCTAGACATAATTTCTCCTTGCTTCTAGCCTAACAAATGTTGCAGTCTGACTCCTCACCTTTGCATCATTGTTTCAATTTTGAATAGCGATCTCCACAGGCCTATATGAACGTGTCAGGACAGACCGCTCTGATGCAAAGGCATGTCAATAGTGTCTTTCAAGCTAGCAAAGAGGAAGAGCTTGCATATCATCATCTAGTGGGTGATTTAAAATAAATACATTGCCAGTGTTATGATTACAATTATTGCCTTATCTGTGTAGCCTCTATTTCTTCTTGATGAACATTGATAATTGATGCACTACATTCAGCACCACGGACAGCGCCATCACTGTCAGCAGCAGCACTAGCAGTGCCTGCCTGCCCATAGCAAACCTGCCCAAACGGACGTGGCCAATCGAACTAACTACACAGAGGGGTTGGCTGACAACGATGCCAATCAAATGAAAGACCAGTCGGTTTGAATGATAACAAAGCAAATCAAACAAACAACCAGCCGGCCCTAGATTTGTGTTGTGACTATATTCTCATAATTAAATAGTAGCCTGTGAAAACATTTATCAAAATAATGTTTTTTATTTAATTGGTAACCCATTTTTGAGGTTGTTAAACACATTCTTTATCACTGTTAAACAACTTTTTTTGCACAACTGTGTTGTGGTCCTAGATACGAGGCGACAGCAAAAACAAAATAGTTTGTCAAGCCCTCTCGTGTACAATTGCTTCAATTCACAGAGTAGGCCATGTCCATTCATGGTGTGTGTGTGGGTGGGTGTGGGTGGGTGGGTGTGTGGGTGGGTGTGTGGGTGTGTGTGGGTGGGTGGGTGGGTGGAGAAATTGCTCCCAAGGATGAACCAGACTTGTGGAGGTCTACAATTTTGTTTCTGAGGTCTTGGCTGATTTATTTAGATTTTCCCATGATGTCGTTCAAAGAGGCACTGAGTTTGAAGGTAGGCCTTGAAATACATCCACAGGTACACCTCCAATTGACTCAAATTATGTTAATTAGCCTATCAGAAGCCTCTAAAGCCATGGCATCATTTTCTGGAATTTTCCAAGCTATTTAAGGCACAGACAACTTAGTGTATGTAAACTTCTGACCCACTGGAATTGTGATATAGTGAATTATACGTGAAATAATCTGTCTGTAAGCAATTGTTGGAAGAATGACTTGTGTCATACGCAAAGTAGATGTCCTAACCGACTTGCCAAAACTATAGTTTGTTAACATGAAATCTGTGGAGTGGTTGAAAAATGAGTTTTAATGACTTCAACCTAAGTGTATGTAAACTTCCGACTTCAACTGTATATATTTTTTGGGGACTGTCTCTGTGGCATTAGACACACACACACATCACCAGGCTCCTCCTTCCTGTCTCTCCTCACTCAGACACGTTCAGCCAGTCTGTCTCTCCTCCCTATTTGTCCTCACTCAGACACATTCAGCCAGGCTGTGTCTTACCAATAAGTGTCTGAAGGACGTCTGTGCGGGTACACCGTCTGTCCTGCACATAGATCACTCGCACACTCATATACACACACACGGTCACACACCAGTAACATTGTCTGAAGGCCGTCTCCTGCCGTTGGCTACGAGGACTTCTCTGACCCAGCTCAGTTAGTTACATCACCCAAAATAGGACGCCCTCTTTCCCTCGTTCCCTCTCCCGCCCTTCGACCACTATCCTCCTCTCCTTTTGTCTCTGTCTCCCTGTGTCTCCCTGTCTCTCCCTGTCTCTTTCCCTGTATGTCTCTCTCTCCCTGTCTCTCTCTCTGTCTCACTGTTTCTCTGAGGAGAAGAGTTGAGAGCTTAACTTTCCAGGCTTGGCTTTAGAAGCTTTTGATAGGCTAATTGACATAATTTGAGTCAATTGGAGGTGTACCTGTGGATGTATTTCAAGGTCTACCTTCAAACTCAGTGCCTCTTTGAACGACATCATGGGAAAATCAAAATAAATCAGCCAAGACCTCAGAAACAAACCTCCACAAATCTGGTTCATCCTTGGGAGCAATTTCCAAACGCCTGAAGGTACCACGTTCATCTGTACACACAATAGTACGCAAGTATAAACACCATGGGACCACGCAGCCGTCATACCGCTCAGGATGGAGACGCGTTCTGTCTCCTAGAGATGAACATACTTTGGTGCGAAAAGTGCAAATCAATCCCAGAACAACAGCAAAGAACCTTGTGAAGATGCTGGAGGAAACAGGTACCAAACTATCTATATCCACAGTAAAACGAGCCCTATATCGACATAACCTGAAAGGCCGCTCAGCAAGGAAGAAGCCACTGCTCCAAAACCGCCATAAAAAAGCCAGACTACGGTTTGCAACTGCAGATGGGGGCAAAGATCGTACTTTTTGGAGAAATGTCCTCTGGTCTGATGAAACAAAAATAGAACTCTTTGGCCATAATGACCATCATTATGTTTGGAGGATAAAGGGGGAGGCTTGCAAGCCGAAGAACACCATCCCAACCGTGAAGCACGGGGGTAGCAGCTTCATGTTGTGGGAGTGCTTTGCTGCAGGAGGGACTGGTGAACTTCACAAAATAGATTGCATCATGAGGAAGGAAAATTATGTGGATATATAGAAGCAACATCTCAAGACATCAGTCAGGAAGTTAAAGCTTGGTCGCAAATGGGTCTTCCAAATGGACAATGACCCCAAGCATACTTCCAAAGTCGTGGCAAAATGCCTTAAGGACAACAAAGTCAAGGTATTGGAGTGGCCATCACAAAGCCCTGACCTCAATCCTATAGAAAATGTGTGGGCAGAAATGAAAAAGCGTGTGCGAGCAAGGAGGCCTACAAACCTCACTCAGTTACACCAGTTCTGTCTGGAGGAATGGGCCAAAAGTCACCCAACTTATTGTGGGAAGCTTGACATTTGACCCAAATAAATACATGCCAATACTTTTCCAAGTGCATTCCAATATTCAACTACTTGTGTTTAAAAAAAAATATATCCTAATACATACTTCGAATGTCTTTGAAAGTAATTGAAATACCCTAAATAGTATTTGAAAGCTGGTCTGGAGAGAATCACAACTAGGCTATACAGCCAACTCCCTAAAATGTGCATTGGATAAGTGAAAACAATTTCACAACATTTGAATCACCATTGCATTTATCAGAAGGCTATCTGATATGTTTTTGACCACATTCTTTAAGCATATCCTATCCACTCCCACTCTGTTTCCTCAGGTTTTCCCCCATCATCTGTTCCAGTCATGAAGCAGCGGAGAGGGCTGTAGACCCGCTCTGAGCCCAGAGAATAGCAGCATCTTCTCATACACTTTCTAAGGTAATGTGGTAGTCTGGCACTAGTAGGCACCTTTAATCCAATGCCACCTACAGTTAACTTATATTCAGACTTGTCCCTACCGTTTGTGGCCCGTGCAGGAATCATCAGAGTCAACCATCAGAACCTATTCTCAAAATCAATACGCAATCGATTTTGATTGATGAATGTATTAATTTTGAACCATTTAGTCCTTGGTCAATCAAGTCTGCTCCCCCATATTGTATTGCAACCAAGCACCGTGTAATGATTGCTCCTCTTTTGCTGCTCTACATACGAGAGCCGGCGTGATGCTGCTGCTGCCTTCGTGAACCAATCACCAGAATTAAACTCTTCTCTGGGAGAAGAGAAGCAAGCTTTCTCTTGCCACAGCTTGCTCCAGTTTCTCTCCCCACACGCATACATACACACACACACACACACACACACACACACACACACACACACACACACACACACACACACAGATATCGCTAGGAGGAAAGCTGGCTGCTGAGTCACAGAGTAGTGCAGAGCCCAGGCGGAGCGCTGGGGGGGTCCTGGAGGGGGAGGGAGTGTGTCTCTGTGAGATTGAATGACCTAACCCCTTTCTTAAAGTGTTTTATTAATACTTTCAAGAACACATGTACTCATTTTACATTTTATCCAGAGTGTCTTACAAGAACAATTAGCGTGCCTTGCTCAAGATTTTTCAACTAATCCGTTAAGAATTTCCACAGTCTGTATATTTCCTGTTTCCTTAATGCGGAGGGCTGTGAGCCGCTAAAGCCGCTGCCTTCGCATTCACCCCACCTCCCTCACTCGTAGGAGTTCAAATGGAATACACAAACGTTGGGAGGGATGGAGAGAGGAACAGAGAGAAGAAGGGAGGGAGGGAGGGAGGGAGGGAGGGAGGGAGGGAGTGAGAAAGGGAGGAAGAGCCTTTGCATCCTCCTCAGTGTATTAATGTTTGGCAGAGTGTAAGAGAAAGAGGCAGAGAGAGATGGAGAGAGAGAACTCCTCAGAGTCCATCTACATCAATCTCACTGTACCAGGTAGCTCTCACTGTACCGGGTAGCTCTCACTGTACCAGGTAGCTCTCACTGTAGCGGGTAGCTCTCAGCGGAGTAGAGCTCTGGCATATGGGTTTCTGCATGAGCATGTGTGTGCGTAGCCATGCATGGGTACATGTGTATGTGCACGTACATCCATGCGTGTGTACTTGGGTGCACATGCGTGAGTGTGTGCGTGTTTGCGTGTCAGTGCAGAGCTATAGAATAGAATATTCATCCGCCTGATGGTCATCTTTCATAGAAACACGTTTAGAGATGAATTCATAATGGTACCTCGGGGTTCTCTCAGCGTGAGAAACAACCGTATGAGTGTGTGTTTGGGCAAGAGGAGATGTGAGGGAATGTCTGTTTATACATATTCGTGCGTGCGTGCGCTCCCCCCCTCTAGCTCTTTACACACACGCCTACACATGCACACATACAGTGCCTTCAGAAAGTATTCACACCACTTGACTTTTTCTACATTTTGTTGTGGGATTAAAATTGATTTAGTTGTAATTTGTTGGACAACGATCTGCACAAAATACTCTGTCAATGTTGAAGAAAAATGATAACATTTATAAAAAATGAATGAAAAATAAAACATGAACATATATTGATTAAATTAGTATTCACACCCCTGAGACAATACATGTTAGAAACACGTTTAGCAGCGATTACAGCTGTGAGGCTTTGTGGGTAAGTCTCTAAGAGCTTTGCATACCTGGATTGTACAATATTTCCCCATTTATTATCTTTTAAATTCTTCAAGCTCTGTCAAGTTGGTTGTTGATCATAACTAGAAAGCCATTTTCAAGTCTTGCCATAGATGTTCATGCCAATTTAAGTCAAAACTGTAACCAGGCCATTCAGGAACATTCAACGTCGTCATGGTTAGCAACTCCAGTGTAGATTTGGCCATGTGTTTTACGTTATTGTCCTACTGAAAGGTGAATTTGTCTCCCAGTGTCTTGTGGAAAGAAGACTGAACCAGGTTGTCCTCTAGGATTTTGCCTCTGCTTAGCTGTATTCCATTTAGTATTATTTAAGTGCCTTGTTGCAAACAGGATGTATGTTTTGAAATATGTATATTCTGTACAGGCTTCCTTCTTTTCACTCTGTCATTTAGGTTAGTATTGTGGAGTAACTACAATGTTGTTGATCCTAGGGCCACACCAGCAGTCATTAGTCATGACCGCAGTAAAATTCGAAGTGAATGTTGAGTAACGGTAATCTCCTTTCATGCACTCTGGACACGTGTTAGTAGTATCCAACTCGCTAACGAACATAAGGTCGCTAATGGCCTGTACTCAGCACTCTATTGTCCCTCTAACCACTCTGACATCAATGCAAATGCAATTGAAAATACGTCAAACTTCAAAACAAAACAATCCGTCTTATCAAAACAGTATGTGCTTTTAAAACACAGCAAGAAGCTGCATGCTCCTCAAACAGTGGTTGATGCATGGAGTGAAATAACTGGAATAGCCTACCTGACGTGTGAAAAATGTATAGGGAGGAAAGTGGCCTCCATTCGCTATTCTCCTGCCTCTGTTCCATTCTAAATCTAATCAAATGTTACATATTAGTAAAGATTAAATTGAGAATGTTCTGATGGGTGAAAATATGATCACTTGAAGAGAGAGCAGCGTGTGTAGCCTGAGGCAAGGAACAGGCAAGCTTTCTTTGTGACTTTCTCAAATCAATAGCCTATAGCCACATCATGCAGCCCATATATCTTTTGATTTCTAAGGTTTGTATAACTCTAAATCTAGCTTATAGGAGCTGTTTAGAATTATCACTTTTACGCTCAACATAGCCACTTCATATGTGCGCTCGCTCCGGTATGTGAAAAATATCCTTTCTATTTTATTCAGCGAAGTTCAGTTATACGTCTTCTTACTATAAAATCATGTCACAGGACTTAAGCATATATTGTCTGCTCATTTATTTGTAATTTTTTTATTTCACCTTTATTTAACCAGGTAGGTCAGTTGAGAACAAGTTCTCATTTGCAACTGCGACCTGGCCAAGAGCAAGCCTACAACCTATGGCATTGTGCATAGCCAGATAACATGCAGTAGGGCCAACTCATATTCTGTTCTTCTGAAATACTTTTTTTCATATCATAACGTTTCTTTAGACCTGCCTAAAAATGAATTTATTGATTTAATATACTTTTTTAAATGTAGATGTTCCAAAGCCACCCATCGTCTGATTGTATGCGGCTTGTAATCGTGGAGACCTGGACATGCTAAACATGTTTATATTAATTAACGGTCAGTTACCGTGAGACCGGCAGTCTTTTGCATGACAATAACCAGCTGACAGAATGTCATGACCGCCACAGCCCTAAATGTCATGACCTCCACAGCCGTAGTTGATCCATCCTCATCACAACCATTAGGGAGGAGGCAGGTTAAAGAAGGATAAGCCTTGAGACATTTGAGACGTGGATTGTGTACGTGTGCCATTCAGAGGGTGAATGGACAAGACAAATGATTTAAAGGCCTTTGAATGTGTTATGTTAGTGGGTGCCAGGCGCATCGGTTTGAGAGTTTCAAGAACTGCAGCGCTACAGGATTTTTCATTCTCAACAGTTTCCGGTGCGTATCAAGAATGGTCCACCACCAAAATGACATCCAGCTAACTTGACACACTGTGGGAAGAATTGGAGTCAACAACCTTTTGAACACTTTTTCAACACTTTGTAGATTCCATGCCCTGACAAATTGAGGCTGTTCTGTGTGCAAAATGGGGTGCAACTCAATATTAGGAAGGTGTTCATAATGTTTTGTACACTCAGTGCGTTTGAATCCTTTGAAAACCCTACCACGGGTAAAATCTAACTATTAAACTCTTAACTGTTTTAAAATCACCATTGGCCTCATGGTGAAATCCCTGAGCAGTTACCTTCTTCTCTAGCAACTGAGTTAGGAAGGATGCCTGCATCTTTGTAGTGACTGGGTGTATTGATATAAATCAAATCTTATTTTATTTGTCACATACGCCGAATACAACAGGTGTAGACCTTACCGTGAAATGCTTACTTACAAGCCCTTCACCAACAATGCAGTTTTAAGAAAATAGAATTAAGAAAATATACCATCCAAAGCCTAATTAATAACTTCACCATGCTCAAAGGGTAGTAGTAAGTAGTAAGCATCTGCTTTTTAAAATTTTACACATCTACCAATCGGCGCCCTTCTTTGCGAGGCATTGAAAAACGGCCCTGGTCTTTGTGGTTGAATCCGGGCTTGAAATTCACTACTGGATTGAGGGACATTACAATTATCTGTATGCGTGTCTCTCTGTATATACAGAGATGGTGTAGTTATTCAAAAATCATGTTAACCCCTATTATTGCACACAGAGCGAGTCCATGCAAATGTTTGTGACTTGTTTAGCAAATTGTTACTCCTGAACTTAAAATTAATTTCTAAATTAAATTCTACAAACAAATTTCCACTTTGACATTGTGTGGTGTGTGTGTGTGCGTGCGTGCATGCGTGCGTGCGTGCCAGTGACACAAAATCTCGATTTAATCAATTTTAAGTTCAGGCTGTAACACAACCAAATGTGGAAAAAGTCAAGGGATTTGAATACTTTCTGAAGGCACTGTACTATGCACCCACTCATTCAGTCACGCGGACACAAATGCATGAATGTGCACTCCCTCATACACACGTGAGCCAATTTATATATATATATACACACACACACACACACACACACACACACACACACACACACACACACTATTCTCAGCCGCTTCCCTAATCGCCTCTCTTAGCGCAATGGCATTCATAGATCTGCAATTATTCCCCAACACACACACACACACACACACACACACACACACACACACACGCAAAACGGTGGAAGTGGGTAGAGGGAGGACAAGGGGAGCAGTGGTTGAACGAACCCAACAGCACTGTTACAACCTGTTGTTGCCTCGTTGCATCATATCACACATTCCCACCGAGGAGGAGAAGGAGAGAAGCGGAAGGAGAGCGGGAGGAGAGCGGGAAGAGAGCGAGAGAGAGAGATAGAGAGAGAGGGGGAAGAGCGAGAGGGGGAAGAGCGAGATGGGAGAGAGACAGGAGAGAAGTGTCTCTAGTGTGAGCATGTGACTTCTTAATCTACTCCATTTGTATCCTTCTATCACTCTCATTTACACTGAGTGGACAAAACATTACGACTGACCAGGTTAATCCAGGTGAAAGCTAGTTAATCCACTTCACTCAGTGTAGATGAAGGGAAGGAGACGGGTTAAAGAAGTATTTTTAAGCATTGAGACAATTGAGACATGGATTGTGTGTGTGTGCCATTCAGAGGGTGAATGGGCAAGACAGAAGACTATGGTAGTGTGTGCCAGGCGCACCGGTTTGAGTGTGTCAAGAATGCTCCACCCAAATGACATCCAGCCAACTTGAAACCCCTGGGTAAAATCACTGATGCTCTCTCTCTCTCTCTCTCTCTCTCTCTCTCTCTCTCTCTCTCTCTCTCTCTCTCTCTCTCTCTCTCTCTCTCTCTCTCTCTCTCTCTCTCTCTCTCTCCTTTATTTTCTCTCTCTTTATCTCACCTTTGCCCCCTCTCTTCCTCCCCCCCTCCCCCTCTCTCTCTCTCTCTCTCACCTTTCACTCTTTCTCTCTCTCTCTGTTCTTTTATCTGGTGGAAGCTGTGTATCCAGATTGAGCGGGGGGCTTACGTCTGGTTTTATTTGAAGCTCTTACTGAAGAGGTTTTGAGCTCAACAGGAGAGGGGAGACAGACAGGGATGATGCAATGAAGAGACACACACACACACACACACACACACACACAGTGTGTTTTCCCTGTTGGCATGTCAGAAGGGCCAGTGAATGATTGCAGGATGTTTGAATACTTAGTGTTTTTCTATAGGTAAAGGGTGTATTTATCGTTCTATGTAAGGTCTATAACAGCAGAGGCCAGTAAGAAACATGGTGCCTGTTTAATTCAGAACAATCTGACCATGAACTGTGATAAATTGCCAGTAGTTTACAAATTCATAACTCCGATATCAGTGGTGGAATGAAACAGTGTTTTTAAAAAGGTTTCAACCCATATTTTTCACAGGTATTACATAGCAGTAATAATGTTGTATGTGAGAACTGAAATGTAGTTTAACAGAATGACACTATAGTAAGAATCTAACAGAATGCACAGTATTGTAATGCACACATTAGAACCCTTTTACCCAGGCTGTCTTGCATTATGGATATTTCCTACACATCCTATCATTCTTTTCATACAGTAGCCTATTTATTTGTCATGCCATCGTCAACTTAATAGTAGTAATGATTATTAATAATAATCATAAGTTATATTTGTGGAGCGCTTTCATTTACAGATGTAAATCACAAAGTTATTTACATTGAAAAGCAACCATTTTTTAAATAAAGGTATATTCAAAGATAGCTAGCTACTATACAAGATACGCAAAATAGTAAAGGAGGCGACAAGGGCAAAACAATAGAACTCAAAACGAACGTAAGCCTCCCTATAAAAGAACTTGAAACGAACGTAAACCACCCTACAGTAAAACTTGAAACTAACATAAACCACCCTATAGTAAAACTTGAAACTAACGTAAACCTATCTACAGTAGAACTCGACACAACCCTACAGTGGTAATGGGGTTTTTGATATATTGTTGTATCTGAAAAGAAGATATACCTCTTTAAGATGGAGCTCATGAGAATTATGTTGATGTTGAGTGTCTGTGTGTTACTGCCTCTGCCTGTATACACTCTGTGTGTATTTTTCTGCCTGTGCAAAAAGTGTATGTGCGTAATCATGTGGCCCTCAGCTCTCTCTCTGTTTGTGTATGTCTGTGTCCGTGTGTGTATGTGTGTGCGTCCCAGGGGAGAACACCCAATCTCATTGAAGCCATGGAAGTTGAAGGCTGACGGCAGTACTGTGGCATTGTTAGCAGAAAACAGGATCCCCCATTATAGTGAATGGTCAATATTTGTGTAAATTCATTGAAGACAATCATGGTACCAATAATTGTTTCTAATACACCTGATGTATGTCCTTGAACCGATTTATTTTAAAATCGAACGCAGGATAATTTAGTTGCTAATGCCAGCCTGCAGTACCACAGTTGACTCTCATCTTGAGTTACTTAATGAGAGCGGGCAGCAGTGAGCTAGCCTGCAACGTCACTTCCTGGAGTAGCTCAAACGGTGCATATTATGTCTCCATGAGATGCCATCTTACCCGACTTCATTTAGTTTCAATGCGCTATTGAGTCTTCACATGGGAAGGAATGGTGTCACGAGATTGATGGCTTTGTCCATTCATATATACAGTCATAGGGGTGTTACTAACTAGGGCATGGCTCAGGCTATATTTCACATGCTTGATGGCCTGGCTGCAGCCTGGAATGTATTTCAATTAACAGGTATACAGAAGATAGCCCTATTTGGTAAAAGACCAAGTCCATATTATGGCACGAACAGCTCAAATAAGCAAAGAGAAACAACAGTCCATAATTACTTTAAGACATGGAAGGTCAGTCAATACGGAAAAGTTCAAGAACTTTGAAAGTTTCTTCAAGTGAGGTCGCAAAAACCATCGAGCGCAATGATGAAACTGGCTCTCATGAAGAGCGCCACAGGAAAGGAAGACCCAGAGTTCTCTCTGCTGCAGAGGATAAATTCATTAGAGTTACGAGATTCAGAAATTGCAGCCCCAATAAATGCTTCACAGAGTTCAAGTAACAGACACATCTCAACATCAACTGTTCAGAGGAGACTGTGTGAATCAGGCCTTCATGGTCAAATTGCTGCAAAGAAACCACTACTTAAGGACACCATTAAGAAGAAGAGACTTGCTTTAGCAAAGAAACACAAGCAATGGACATTAGACCGGTGGAAATCTGTCCTTTGGTCTGATGAGTCCAAATTTGAGATTTTTGTTTCCAACCGCCGTGTCTTAGTGAGACACAGAGTAGGTGAACGGATGAGATCTGCATGTGTGGGTCCCACTGTGAAGCATGGAGGAGGAGGTGTGATGGTGTGGGGGTGCTTTGCTGGTGACACTGTCAGTGATTTATTTAGAATTTAAGGCACACTTAACCAGCATGGCTACCAAAGTATTCTGCAGTGATACGCCATCCCATCTGGTTTGCGCTTAGTGGAACTATCATTTGTTTTTCAACAGGAAAATGACCCAAAACACACCTCCAGGCTGTGTAAGGGCTATTTGACCAAGAAGGAGAGTGGTGGAGTGCTGCATCAGATGACCTGGCCTCCACAATCACCCGACCTCAACCCAATTGAGATGGTTTAGGATGAGTTGGACCTCAGAGTGAAGGAAAAGCAGCCAACAAGTGCTCCGCATATGTGGGAACTCCTTCAAGACTGTTGGAAAAGCATTCCAGGTGAAGCTGGCTGAGAGAATACCAAGAGTGTGCAAAGCTGTCATCAAGGCAAAGGGTGGTTTCTTTTAAGAATCTGTAACCAATCTTTTTTTGGTTACTGCATGATTTCATATGTGTTATTTCATAGTTTTGATGTTTTTACTATTATTCTACAATAGTAAAAATAAACAAAAACCCTTGAATGAGTAGGTGTGTCTAAACTTTTGACTGGTACTTTGTGTCTGTGTGCATGTGTGGATCTTTCCTCCCTGATACCCTGACAACTGTTCACGTGACACACACACACACACACGTAGCGTGTAATTCCTGGAAAGAATCAGGTTATATGAGGATGAGTAGGATATGGGAGCAGACAAGGTTGTACTGATTCAGTCACTTGATCTGACTATGTGTGTGTGTTTGTGTTTTGTCTGTAGGTCCTGATTGTAAATGTAATCTAACATGTATGTCTGCTACATGGATCAGGCCTTTCCTGACAAGCTGCTTAAATACCAGCCTCTGCTATCAGTGCAAGTTTGCTGTCCCGGCCATTTTCACAGGCTGACAGTACGTGGCCTTCAGATAGCAGCTAGCGAGTTACTGCTCCGTGTCAGCAGTCATGGGCAGCCTTGCTGTGTGGAGCAGGTGCTATCTGTATCCTTAGGTGTCCAGATGTCCCTGTCCTGAAATGTTAGAATCCTTATTATATTAATTATGATTTGTGGATTCATAAAGGTGTGTGTGTGTGTGTGTGTGTGTGTGTGTGTGTGTGTGTGTGTGTCTGCGTGTGTGTGTGTGTGTGTGTGTCTGCATCTTCCATCAAGTTAGTGATCATAAATGCTGTCCCTCTGCACTGTGTTCCTAACGTATAACTGTGTCTCTCTATCTCTCTCTGTCTCTCTCGCTCTATCTCTCCTGTCCAGGTGGGCATGGTGAATGCCCGGCGCGTGGATGAGGAGGAGCAGCTGCATTGAGGTGGAACACCGCGGTAACCACGGTACCGTCTAGCCCCGCCCACCCCACCATGCCCTCGTCCACGCGGAAGGGAGCGCCGAAGGACCCCGAGCTGGCCGATCTCTTCTTCAAAGATGACCCCGAGGAAGTCTTCTGTGACCTGCACGAGATCGGCCATGGCAGCTTCGGGGCCGTCTACTTTGTGAGTCGTACCTCAGAGCTGGGTACTAAATTGAGATATGTCTAACTAGGCATTACTGGGAGATTATTCACAATAAATGTAGTATTTAGATAGTATTTGAAGTTATTGGCCAACCATTGGACAGGGCCTGTTTATTTTCAGTTTCTCAACCAATGGCGATGCTTTAATGGCGATTTGTCAATTGAAAGTGCTATTTAGTCCAGGACTAGTCAGTGTGTATTATATGCAATGGGTGATTGAGTGCAATACATACTATTCACTGTCAGGATCATGTTAGACACCCAGTCTAGCTGTATGTGGCTATAGATGTCAGTCTGTCTGTGGCTATAGATGTCAGTCTGTCTGTGGCTATAGATGTCAGTCTGTCTGTAGCTATAGATGTCAGTCTGTCTGTGGCTATAGATGTCAGAGTCCAGGGACAAGATCACTCGCTCTCTCAAGGTTGTCTAATAATAACTCTGCTGCCATTTCTGTTATGTTCTGTCTCTCTGCTGCATTTCTTAATCTGGTTGTCACTAATGACACAAAGCCTTTGATTCTAAATCAAGGCAGAGAGGGAGGATGAATTGCTAGCACCAATCCCTCCATCCTCCTTCACCCCTCTCATCCCCTTTCATCCCTCCCTCCAGCCCTCTCCTCCTTTTCCTCTTCCTCCCCTCCCTCCATCCTCTTCCTTTCAACCCTCCCTCCATCCCTCCTTTTCCCCCACCCCTCTCTCTCCTCCTCCTCCTCCTCCTCCACCTCCATCATCCCTTTCCTCCTCCCTCCCCTCATCCATCCCCCAGCCTCTCCAGATGCGAGGCTGGGGGGGAGGGATAAACTGAAGCCTTTCCTCCTGTTCTGAGGATTAAGTGGCGAGGCCAGCTGGTGATGGATGGATAGATGCATAGATGCATAGCTGGATAGATGCATAGATGCATAGATGGATAGATGGATAGATGGATTGATTCATAGATGGATAGATGGATAGTAGGGCAGGCAGGAGGTTTTACTGGGCCTGGGTTGACTGGCATTAGTGCTCCTCTAAGTTCTAATTACTAGAATGGGAAATGGTTTTAAAGGGGCAATCTGGGATTCGAAAAAACAACAGAGGTCAATGGCTATTCATCAATAATTTAAAAGTCCAAAATGGATCTACCAATCCCAGGTTGCCCCTTAAAGTGTTCCAGTCAAATTGCCATAGTCTGAAGGGATTTGCCCATTCTAGTAAATCTATTTATATGTCTAAAGTACTTTGTGTCAGCACGCCGCATGAGGCCATCAGTCTTATCTGGCTGATTTGGCTGGCTCTGATGAAATCCTGGTACCTTTGTTGTCATTGATACACTTCTTCTTTACCCGCTTTCAACTACTAGGATAGCTAACTGGGAGTGTTAGCTAGCTGCTGTGGCTAGCTCATAGCTTTACTATACATTGACTTTCCTTCCAACCAAAGGCGTGTGTATGGGGGGGAAATTAGTGAAATGGAATGGGGAACCATCAATGTTTGTATGAGGAAGGCATCCATGCTCTGCTTTGCTTTGTCTTGGCCAGGTCACAGTTGTAAAAAAAAAAAAAAAAGTACCTAGCTAACTAGCTAGCTTCTCTTTTGAGTTGCTTGTTTCCTCTATGCTCATATCTGTAACTATAGGGAGTTTCCTGTGGTGATCAAATTCTGTCACATATGTTTAGTATCGCCATCTTTTGAAGAGAGATGATTGATTCTTGTTTCCCATTTACCCTCATTTGACCCAGAGCCATATACAGATATTGGCTATATCTCAGTCATATGACCCACTTTTACCCGTTTTTGGCTACCAACTGGATTCTAGCCAGCTGTCAAATATAGGCCTATATCCTGTATCCAGACTACTGCTGTGTGTTTATATGAGAAATGCCTGTTCTCTCATTCACCCTCCTCTCTTTCTTTCTTTCTTTCTTTCTTTCTTTCTTTCTTTCTTTCTTTCTTTCTTTCTTTCTTTCTTTCTTTCTTTCTTTCTTTCTTTCTTTCTTTCTTTCTTTCTTTCTTTCTTTCTTTCTTTCTTTCTTTTCCCTTCTCTCACTCTCCTCCTGTTCTCTCACTCCCCTCCTCTACTCTCCCTCAGGCCAGAAACTCGTACTCCAACGAGGTGGTGGCCATCAAGAAGATGTCCTACAATGGCAAACAGACCACCGAGGTGAGAGGACCGCAGCCTTTTACTCACTTTAAACACAAGTTGAACTAATTTACTACTGTCTGCTTAATCAGTCACACATCAGGCCTTGAAAAATAGGTCAAACAAGTTGAGAGGACATCTAATACAAACATTTTGAACTCCCTCTCAAACTCTGCCCACTATGGCCAATGGGATGGTCACACCTCAGGACTTGAAACGGAGGTTCAACCTTCCATGGACAGTCCCTTCCTCGGGCCACTATGATGATCACAACTCGGTATCTTTGAAATCACAACCTGGCCACTGGAATGGTCACAACTTAGGCCTTGTAGCAGAGGTCAAATGAGACACGAGGACAACTAACACAAACACTTTGAAATTACACACTTTTCCCACTCTGACCACATTATGGTCATATCTAAGGCCTTGGGTTGAGGTTGGGTTCAATCTCCTATCTTGTGTAAATGGAACTGACCTATCTACAAACCCACTGCCCTGGCCAATATGTCAGGGCCAACATGCTGTGGACAGGACTCTTTGCAGATTATGTTGATGCTGTTGACTCTTACACTCCCTCCTTCTCTCCTCAGAAATGGCAGGACATCATCAAGGAAGTCAAGTTTTTGGAACAGCTACGCCACCCAAACACCATTGAGTACAAAGGCTGCTACTTGAAGGATAACACTGCCTGGGTTAGTGGAGTGTGGCAGAGCTGCCAGGGCAACCTGCCTTTTCACCCTCTTTCTGTCTATCTTTCAACTCTCTCTTTCTTTCTTTCCATTTCTCTCTCATTCTGACTGTCTCTCTCATTATTTTTCTCTCAGTCTCACCATTTTCTATCTTTCCCATCTTTGTCTCTCTCTTCATCTCTCTTTTGCATAGTTTCTCTGATTCTCTGTATTTCACCATTTGTCTCGTTCTCTAAGCCCCCCTTTTACAATGTGGTTTATGTCATGACCTTTTAAAATATGCACCAACCACTTCCAGTGTAAAAGTCGTTAGGAAAATCTCTTTGCACTTGACAGCCTTACTTGTCTTTTGTCTCAATCCTTGGTGTGTTTTTGGGTGTCTCTGACCAATGACCTATGACCTTTCTCTCTGTCTCTTCCAGCTGGTGATGGAGTACTGCCTAGGCTCTGCATCAGATTTACTAGAGGGTGAGTAGTACACACACACACGCCGTGCTCACACAAACACACACACACACACACACACACACACACACACACACACACACACACACAACACAGTTCATTCAAAGAAAAGTTACAAAATAGCAATGAAAATATCTGGGTACATTCTGAGCATGTGCTCTATAAACCCATTAGTAATGCAATGTGCTCGATAAACCCTTTTCTCTCTAAGCAGGGCGTGTAATATTCCACTGTGAATGTTCCTGTTCAGGGTTTCCAAACATTCCGCACCTTGGCCTGAGTGATATATTTAGCACTTCTGTTTGTGTCCCGTCATGGAAACCGTTTTAAACAGCCATGACAGTTGGTTGGTTTTGACCTATTTTTGTGTGTGTGTGTGTGTGTGTGAAGCGCTTCTGAAATTCCTCCACTGTAGTTCTGCTTAGCCCTTTGACTCTAAGGCAAGGCGTCACTCTGCTAGCTTGGTCCCAGATTTGTTTGTGCCGTCTTGCCAATGCCAACTCCTATTGTCATTAAGTTGGTAAGACCACACAAACAGATCTGGGACCAGGCTATCAGTCTGCCAGAGCAGCAATCCACCCACCGGGAATGTGTTTTATTACCCTTTTGTCCCAAACCTGTTAGACATTTAACAGATGCTTCTGGGGTTTGTTGTTGTGTGTCATATCAGGAAGGCCAGATTGTTTGTCTCTAGATAGCACTAATGGTTTTCCCCCCTTGATGTATTTTTCTCTTTTGTTCCCTCTCTTCCAGTTCATAAGAAACCGCTCCAAGAGGTTGAAATTGCTGCCATAACCCATGGTGCCTTGCTAGGACTGGCTTACCTACATTCCCATAATATGATTCACAGGTGAGGTGACGGTCTACCTGCCTTCTATCTTCCCCCACGTTCAAATGTTTGTCATGAACAGATTTAAAATGAGTTTGAGCTGATGCTGAGACGATATTCGTGGTGTCTCTGTTCTCACTGTTATGTAATAATGAACTCATCAGAGAACATTCTTAGAGTTGTCATGTCTGTGTCTGCCAACCCCTAATCTGCAGTTCAACGTGCATTCCAACAATCCCTCCTCTTGAACGTCACTTACGGAAAATGTCATGTGAAACCCTTATAATTTTACCACCATGGCACATAAAGATATTACTGTTTTACCATGTTAAGTTATGAAACCGAAAGGAAAAAAGTAAATATATTTATTCACCACATACAAATTAATTGTGTGGTTGTATGCCCCCTAAAGTAGAGGCCTAAATAAATGTGTGCTCCACTCACTGTTTAGCTGAGCTCAAGGAAATGTCTATTAAGCTTGAGCTATTTGCATTTCAACCACAACAGTGTTCTTCAACCTGACAGTGAGACAATATTTCACTTTCTTCCTGCTTTTAAAAGCATCACTATAAAGTCATATGCACATCACGTTAGATACTAGGGATATGCAAGGATATGAATGAAAAGACAGATGCCAGTGCACTACAAACGTATCACTCCCAAGAGTGGTAGGTAATATACCTAAAGTAGCCTATTTCACTCTGAACCATATCCCACCACCCTATTCTAACCCTGCTGTCTGTGTCGTCGCTTATTTTCTCTCTCTCTCTCTCTAGAGATGTGAAAGCTGGAAACATTCTGCTAACTGAGCCAGGCCAGGTCAAACTGGCAGACTTCGGCTCTGCCTCCATAGCCTCTCCTGCCAACTCCTTCGTAGGAACACCTTACTGGTCAGTACCTACCATTTGAAGGTAGAGTCAGTGATATGACGTAGATGCAGAAAGTAAAGAGCATAGTGGGTCAATTTCCGCAATAACTAAGGGCGTTGAAGCGCGAGGCTCAACTTCTCCTCTGTTTTGGTCCCATGGCTACCACTAAAAGTGTGAAGTTAGCCTGTGCACATGCGCAGATACTGTGTGGGAGCGAAGTCTTGCATCTTGCTAATCGTAATATCTCCGGTGCTGCTCGTGGCAACATCATTTCGCTGAGTCTACCTTTTAACAATACCTCAACACTACACTTTACTGGTCAGTACCTCAACACTACACTTTACTGGTCAGTACCTCAACACACTAACATAATATATAGCTAGCCTAGTAGTCTATAGTATACTATAGCAACTCTATAGATGTTCTTCATTTTATTGTACACTCAGTGTATTCCTACATGATTAGTACCTCAACACTAACACCTTACTGTTCCATATCTTTAATTTAATTAAATGTCTTAATTAAATCTTAACACTGATGCAATGTAAAGCTATTAATTGTGTTGTATTTGTATACTCTTGTATTTAGCTGTTATTTACTCAGGTTAGTCTCATTGAGACCTAGTCCAAAACATCTCCTTTGTGGGAATACTGTACCATACTTGTCAGTACCTAACACACTACAATAGGGCTTTTCTACTCCAATCCTGGCGCCTCTCTTGAATGCACATTTTTGTTCCAGCCCACCACTATCACATTTGATTTAACTACTTGAGGCCTTGACGATTAGTTGAGTCATTGAATCACATGTTTAGCTGGAACACAAAGGTGGGAAACACCGGGACCAGATGGCTATGTGTCGTAATTTACAACTATTTATTATGTTATAAAAGCCACTGGTCATTCACATAGAAACCCTCATAGTAACGCTGGAGACAAACAAGTAAACAAACAAAACATAGGGAGAACTCCCAGAACACTGTGTCAATTCTGCTGAGACTCTGCTGAGACTCTCTATTCATGATACTCCAGCCAGGCAGTCACGTTAATTCGACACATAACATACTCCCTCAGTCTTCCAGCAGCACATTGCTCAGACCTGAGCTGCTAGCTAGGCTATCACTGCATACCAAAGGGACTTTAAGATATCCAGGCTTAACAGATTATGAATTTCCACAAATTTAACAGTGGTGGTTAATAACTGACGTGTGTGTGTGTGTCCCAGGATGGCCCCGGAAGTGATCCTAGCGATGGATGAGGGCCAGTATGAGGGGAAGGTGGACATTTGGTCCCTTGGAATCACCTGTATTGAACTGGGTTAGTGTACATCTGTTTTTTTCTGTACCGGGATTTTCTCAGTTTTCACTGTCTTACTTCCATTTACATTTCAGTCATTTATCAGACGCTCTTATCCAGAGCAACTTGCATTGATACATACAGTGCCTTCAGAAAGTATTCACACCCCTTGACTTTTTCCACATTTTGTTGTGTTACAGCCTGAGTTTAAAATTGATCAAATGTAGATTTTGTGTCACTGGCCTACACACAATATCCCATATTGTCAACGTGTAATTATGTTTTTAGAAATGTTTACAAATTAATAAAAAATGAAAAGCTGAAATGTCTTGAGTCAAGTGTTCAACCCCTTTGTTATGGCAAGCCTAAATAAGTTCACAAGTAAAAAAGATGCTTAACAAGTCACTTAATAACTGGCATGGACTCATGATTTTTGAATGACAACCTCATCTCTTTACCCCACACATACAATTATCAGTAAGGTCCCTCAGTCGAGCAGTTAATTTCAAAACACAGATTCAACCTCAAAGACCAGGGAGGTTTTCCAATGCCTCGCAAAGAAGGGCACTTATTGGTAGAGAAGTTAAAAGAAATAAAGCAGACCTTGAATGTCCCTTTGAGCATGGTGAAGATATTAATTACACTTTGGATGGTGTATCAATACACCCAGTCACTACAAAGATACACACATCCTTAATAATTTAATTGCCGGAGAGGAAGGAAACTGCTCAGGGATTTCACCATGAGGCCAAACAGTTTGAGTATAATTGATGAAGGATCCACAACATTGTAGTTACTCCACAATACTAACCTAAATGACAGAGTGAAAAGTAGGAAGCCTGTACAGAATAAAAAATATTCCGAAACATGCTTCCTGTTTGCAATAAGGCAATAAAGTAAAACTACAAAAAATGTGGCAAAGAAACGGACTATTTGAGACAAATCCAACACAAAACATCGCTGAGTACCACTCTTCATGTTAGTACCACTCTTCATGTTATCAAGCATGTTGGTGGCTTGTCATCGGCAAGGACTAGGGATTTTTGGGGGATAAAAAGAAGCGGAATAGAGCTATGCACAGGCAAAATCCAACCAGGAAAACCTGGTTCAGTCTCCTTTCCAACAGACACTGGGAGACATTCACCTTTCAGCAGGACAATAACCTAAAACACAAGGCCAAATCTACACTGGAGTTTCTTACCAAGAAGACATTGAGTGCTCCTGAGTGGCCTAGTTACAATTTTGACTTAAATTGGTATGAAAATCTTTGGCAAGAGAATAATGTGCAAACATTGTACAATCCATGTGTGCAAAGCTCTTAGAGACCTACCCAGAAAGACTCACAGCTGTAATTGCTGCCAGAGTTGATTCTGACATGTATTGACTCAGGGGTGTCAATATTTATATAAATTCAATAAATGTTTATTCTTTGTCATTCTGGGGTATTGTGTGTAGATAATGTGAACTACGTCAAGGGGTATGAATACTTTCTGAAGGCACTATGGATACTTCTCTTTGCTCCCTGTAGAGCATTATCCTGCAACTAATCCACTCAGCTTCTAGTACAGACACTATTTTGCACATCTCAGGAGGCATCGTTACTTGTTAGAAAAATATACTTTTTATGGCCTTTCTCAGAATGTCAAAGAAACAGACATAGCTAGACCATCCTGGACTTCCCCATCTAGAGAGAGCAGTGACACACTCCTGACAGACTGACACATGACAGTTGATTCACAATGTTGCTCAATCATGTCTTTGTCGTGTGACACACACACACACACACACACACACACACACACACACAGAGAGAGATGGAATAACATTGTCTAGGTCAAAAGTATATCTTATATTTCCTCCTGGTCAACCAGATATGATAACCCCCTCCCTTTCTCTCTCTTCCTCTCTCTCTCTCTCTCTCTCTCTCTCTCTCTCTACTCCCCCTTTCCATCTCTCTCGCCTCACGCTCTCTCTCTCCCTCTCTCCCTCTCCCTCTCCATAGCGGAGCGCAAGCCTCCCCTGTTCAACATGAACGCTATGAGTGCCTTATATCACATCGCCCAGAACGACTCTCCCACGCTGCAGTCCAACGAGTGGTAAGTCCTCACCATCCCTCTACTGAGCTTTGTGACCACACACACACACACACACACACCCTCTCAAAGCCCTGGAAGTCCCAGTCTGTCTCTTATGTGATTACCTGAGGGGCCGAGCTGAGACCTTTTCTTATTTAAAGAACCAAGCCCCAGGCTAAACTCACAGGCTACTACTGTACTGTCTGCAGGAGGGAGGGATGGAGAGAGGGAGGAATGAGAGTGGGAGGGTGAGACCGATAGATTGAGGGAGGCAGAGAGAGACAGGGATGGAGACAGCGAGTCAGGGAAAGAGAGGCAGAGATGGTGTGACAGAAGGAAGAGAGACACTAGCCCCCCCTGTTTCTGGTGCTGTAGATGCTCTTGTGAACTTATGGTGTGATGACTGCCATAGGAGGAAGATCCAGTCAAACATGACTTTGTCAACATTTACAAAGTCATGATACTACAGCCAGTGTACTTTTATTGGCACTGTATATAGTATCACACCATAAAGGTTGACATGAGTGTGGGTGAAATGTTCTACTCTGTTTTCAGTACTGATGGTCACATGACTTATATGGCTCTAGGAATACATTCCTATCAACAAATAGAGGATCTATAATCCAGCATGCGTCACTCTTTCCGAGATGATTTGCCTGAAGGTGTAACTGTTATATTTTTTCCCATAGTCCATGTTCCTTACTGAGAGAATCAATTGTGTAATTATGAAACCCAAAGCAAACAGATTCACAAGTAGTACACTCTCCAATAAATAAATATTTGATTGTCTTTTCAGTATGCGAAGATTATGCATATTTTGGCAAATTAGCATTAAAAGCAAGCCCTTAGTCTTGTACTGACGAGAGTGTGGTCCTCCCATAGAGATACAATATGATTTGTTTTCTATTTAATTCACACATTGTATACACACACAAACACAAATAGGCCTCTGCCATTAGCCTCTCTCTCATTAGTTGAGACTAGTTCAAAATGTATACAACTATGTAGACTATGACATCGCCATACAGAGAGTTTGACAGACAACATGATGAATATCTATAGAAGCGCCCCGGCTTTAACCTGACTTTGGCTTGAAAGGTGGAAAAGTGGAGTTTGTAGAGTCACAAGCTTGATATAATCATTGCGTGCTAGGAATATGAGACCAAATACTAAACTTTTGACTAAATTGAATATAGGTGAATTTGTCCAAATACTTATGACACCTTCAAAAGATGGGACTAGGTACATGAAATGTGTTGATTTCTAAAAGGTAAAAAACATTCAATAAAAGGTGACATTCTGTAATAAACATTTTAGCTTAACTGTCCAAATAAATACGTAGGGGAGTGTATATATTTTCATATTTGAGTCATTTAGCAGACACTCTTATTCAGAAGGATTTACAGTTAGTTAATGCATTCATCTTAAGATAGCTAGGTGAGACAGCTATTGCCTTTTTATGCCTTTCTAATCATTGTTGTATTCTGTTTTCTTCCAATCCTTCCACCTCCACTCCACCTCTCCTTCCCTCCACCACTCCACTTCTCCATCCCTCTATCTTTCTACAAGGTCGGACCCCTTCCGGAGCTTCGTTGACTACTGCCTACTCAAAATTCCTCAGGACAGACTTTCGTCGGTGGAGCTGCTGCGAGTGAGTGCACTTCCTGTTATCTCTGACAGAGGCTGTGACCTCACTTCCTGTGTCAGTCTCTCAAAGACCATCTGGATGAATGCGTCCAAAATGGCATCCTATACCCTAGTGAGAAAGTTAGACGCAGAAATATCATAAACCCCTCTCTCCCATTTATTTTAAAATGTTAACCTTCCCCGCTATACTCCATATTTTTGGAGTGTAGAGACAAAAGAAGAAAAAATGCTTCACTGTCCCAATAATTACGGAGGGCCCTGGTCAAAAGTAGTACACTATGTAGGGAGTAAGGTGCCATTTCAGACGCAGCTGATGATTCACTGCCTTCCACATCTCTAGAGAAAATAGGAATTAAAGATTCCACAGCGGTTAAGATTTGTTGTTCACATAATGCACGCACACACAATGATTCCACAGGGGTTAAGATTTGTTGTTCACATAATGCACACACACACACTGATTCCACAGGGGTTAAGATTTGTTGTTCACAAAATGCACGCACACACACTGATTCCACAGGGGTTAAGATTTGTTGTTCATATATTGCACGCACACACTGATTCCACAGGGGTTAGGGTTTTGTTGTTCACATAATGCACGCACACACACTGATTCCACAGGGGTTAGGGTTTTGTTGTTAAGCGTTTTTGAACCCTTTTGTTATCTTGCGCTGTAGTACACCTAATGTTGGAGGTTCATAAGACATCCATAGTGTGTGTGTGGACTCTAAACATTGTGACCATATCCCCTTCACACACAATGAAAGCTACAGTCAAACTGACTGCCCCCATAGACCCATGTGTTACAGTACAAGATACACAGTCAGTTGTGTGTCAAGGTATTCTGCCAGCTAGCCTTAGTTTGTACATCCTGATTGGCCAATCGTGTGTGTGTGTGTGTGTGTGTGTGTGTGTGTGTGTGTGTGTGTGTGTGTGTGTGTGTGTGTGTGTGTGTGTGTGTGTGTGTGTGTGTGTGTGTGTGTGTGTGTGTGTGTGTGTGTGTGTGTGTGTGTGTGTGTGTGTGTGTGTGTGTGTCTGGCCGTGTAATGTAGAGTTGATCTTTTTGTTTGTTAGGCCGACAGGTAATCCTATTGGCCTGCTAAGAGTTGTATGTTCTTGGTTGGTTGTCACGCTCTCTCACTGGCCTGTCGGTCTTACCTGGCTGCCCAGGGAGGGGTTAGTGGGCTAGAGGGGATGAGATCGTGGGGGCTTGTCTGGGTAGATGTAACCCTTGTCCCTTAGGTGCAGATCTAGGATAAGCCTTCCCTCTCCCAAATCCTAACCTTAATTATTAGTGGGGAAAAGGCTAAGCTGACCTTAGATCAGTGCCTAGTAGGCAACTTGCTCCTAATCTGTGTCGGGGCAGGGGGCATCCAGATCACCGCCCCTTGAGCCCCTGATTAATACAAACACAAACACGCTCATTGCCCTCTGCCCCGCTTTGAGCTCTTTAGTAGAAATCAGGTCACTAATCTCTTTCCCTTCAGGTTCTACTTCCTCAATATAGAGTCAAACTTCACTTCCCATACTCCTTTACTTCTACACCCAACCAAAACTACACTACTACACTGTCCCCATGATCTTTGGAGAATCGCATGGTTGGGTGCATGCATCAAAAACATGGGGGAGGAAAATGTTGGGAAGGGAAAGGAAGAGAAGGATGTGAACGGTCGGTCTGACTCCGTTCATGGTCCCCAGGATTGGGGTTTTTGATTTCCTTTTTTCGGGAAGGGATTACTCTGAAGATTATCCTCTATCTCTCGCTCTCTCTTTCTCTCTTTCTCTTTCTCTCTCTCTCTCTCTCTCTCTCTCTCGCTTTCTCTCTCGCTTTCTCTCTCGCTTTCTCTCTCGCTCCCTCTCTCGCTCTCGCTTTCTCTCTCGCTCTCTCTCTCTCGCTTTCTCTCTCGCTCTCTCTCGCTCGCTCTCTCTCTCTCTCTCGCTCTCTCTCGCTCTCTCTCTCTCTCTCTCTCTCTCTCTTTCTCTCTTTCTCTCTCTCTTTCACTCTCTCTCTCTCTCAGCCCCCTGGTCCATGGCAGCTCTCGTTTTCTCTCACTTACTCGTTCGCTCCTTCTGTCCGTTTGTTTGAAAACTGGGAAATGTTTAATCTCTATATCCAGAGTATGACGTCATCCTTTTGCGTAGAGTCCATTACATTACCCCAGCCAGCCAGCATCTGTCAGATAGAAGGAAGGTGTGTAGGGAGAGACATGCATTGCATTTCCACTCAGCAGCCATTTACCTAATTAATTTTTTATGAATGAGTGTTGAGTGCAGTTCTGTGTGTGTGGGCTACCGGCCAGTCCCATATGAACACTCTATAGGATGGAGTGTATATACATGTGTGTGTATATTATATTATATTATATATATTTATATATATTATATATATATATATTACTTTTTTTTCTGTTTAAACCAGCACAACTTCAATCTAGGTTGAATAACCCACAGGCGCCCTCTAGTGACCAATGGGAAAAGAGCGAGAGAGAGATGTAATGTTCTCTGAAATAATAATCAATATTGATATAGAATATACAGTATGTTTATAATACCATGGATCTAACCCTGACCTATAACCTCTGCCCTATCTCATCTCCCCAGCATGACTTTGTCCGTCGGGAGCGTCCCCCACAGGTCCTCACGGAGCTCATCCAGAGGACCAAGGATGCGGTTCGGGAGCTGGACAACCTGCAGTACCGCAAGATGAAGAAGATCCTCTACCAGGAGGAACACAACGGACCCATGGGGGAGAGCCAGGAGGAGGAGGAGGTTGGTTTATCACCACTAAAACAAAACATGTTCACCAAAGATAAAATGGGTAGCGTGTATTTGTATGTGTGAGGATAGATTTGCTTCTTTAGTCAAGAAAGGTTTAAACCTCAACTGACCTCCTATTCCTGTTTGGCACAAAAAGGAATAACTGTCACGGAGGAGGAATAGGTGTCTCAGAGGTCAGCAAAGGTTGACATGGAGAAGACACCTATTCTCCTGTTTACCGGTCTTGAACCAGGCACAAGGGTAACCTATCACTCACACAAAGTATCCACTGGTGTCAATGACATGATACCCAGAGAGACGGTCCAGGTCAGGAGCTGGATTGATACCCAGAGAGACGGTCCAGGTCAGGAGCTGGATTGAGGAAAAACTGTCACTTCTATTTTCCCATAATTATTTCTGGCTTTTTGCCACCATCAAATAGTTCTGAATAAACATGTATAAAAGGAACACATTTCCAGACAGGATGTACTTTGTGCAGGATGTGCTTTGTTATCATTTGATCCCCTGTGCTAGGTCCTGCCTCTGACACACACACACACACACACACACACACATGCACACACACACATACAGTAAGTATAAGGGTTGCCAAATAGCCTCATTAAACTTGATACAGCAGAAATAATGTCCTGCAATTGTGGGCAACACATTCAAAGTAATGTCAAATTGACCATTAACCCCCATTTGTCTCAATGGGGGCCATTTCACCGGGATAGACAGACAGACAGTAGCTATGTCCTACAGTCGTGTGTCTGGCATAACCGGGACAGTATGCTTGAGTATGTCACACAAATCAGAGCGTGTGGCTCAAAATGTGCGTTTCCCACAATTCTAACTGAATACTGGTCCCCATCACCTGCTTCTGTCTCCCTCCAGGAATCTGAGCAGGCCAGCTGTAAGATGAACAGCCTGGGCAGTAACCACTCCATCCCCAGCACCTCGGTCAGTACAGGAAGCACCTCGGTCAGTACAGGAAGCCAGAGCAGCAGCGTCAACAGCATGCAGGAGGTCCTAGATGAGAGCTGCTCCGACATGACCATAATGCACCACGACTACGACAGCACCCTCGAGTCCTCCGCACACACCAAGAAGGTAACACTGACAGAGCGAGAGGGAGAGAAACACACACACACACACACAAGCTAGCATACACACACATGCACTCACACGCACACAGTAAGAAGGTAAGACTCATCTAGCACTATCAGTGAACCTCTAGGTAGTCACCCACTCCAATGCTACTCACTTCCTCAAGAATAGCACAAACAAACAGGAACACACATGCCAATAGTCCACTCAGCCAGTCAGCCAGCAGCCACCTACACCAA